>PVKV010016856.1:0-49464 GCA_004027835.1 Alouatta palliata | reverse complement strand
GAACACATGGACACAGGGAGGGGAGTGTCTCACACTGGGGTCTGTCGGGGGACAAAAGGGGAGGGACAGCGGGGGGTGGGGAGTTGGGGAGGGATAGCATGGGGAGAAATGCCAGATATAGGTGATGGGGAGGAAGGCAGCAAATCACACTGCCATGTGTGTACCTATGCAACAATCTTGCATGTTCTTCACATGTACCCCCAAACCTAAAATGCAATAAAAAATATATAAAAACAATAAAATTAAAAAAGAAAACAATGAATAGCAATAAACACATGAAAAGATGTTCAACCTTTTAAGTAATAAGAACAAAAGCTTAATTTCAGTGAGATACTATTTTACATCTACCAGATAGGCAGAAACTAGCAAGTCTGAACATACCAAGCACTGGCGAGGATGTGGGGCAATGAGAACTCCCCTACACTGCTGGTAGGGGCTGTAACTTCCATAAACACGTTGGAAAAAACAAGCAACATAAAGTAGAAAATACATCTGTTCTCCAACCCAACAATTCTGCTCCAGAAAGTACAGATTGGAGCAACTCTTGTCGATTCATGTGTACCAGGAAAACAGGCTGAGAATGTTGACAGCATTGTTTGTAATCAGAAGATAAAGACAAAACATGAAACAACTCAAATGTTCATCGATGATATGATGGATAAACAGGTTGGATGTATGTATTCAATGGAGCACTGCACTAAAGTGACAATAAACAGCACAGAGGTGCCTTCAAAACTATTGGTGACCTTCTAGTCAGTAAGCTGTTAGTACGTGGTTATTTATTAATACTCTTTATACGGTCCTGATTTGGTACCTTCAGTCATTTGTATGTTTCACTGTATTTTCTAAATTTCAAAAAAAAAGAGAAAGAGCTAAGCAAGCATGTATGGTTTTCAATATTTTTTCTGTAATATCTCCCAGATTCTGACAGGGCCATGCCCTGCCTCAATTCTTCATATAAGTTCAATCAAGTCAATCAATATGGACCATCAAACCAGATCACTGTGACCTCAAAGTGGATTTAGAAGAAAGGCCTGAATTAACTGGACACACTTCAACACAGCCTCATTTTATGCTACACAGACATACACTCAAGTCTTCATTTTATTGATCAGTGTTCTAATCTACTGAAAACTCAGTTTGGAAGTGACTAGTGGGCCACAGATCCCTTACCACCTATTTCCTGAGTCTCTTCCTAAGATCTTCACAAGTTTTGCCAAAAAAAGAGTAAGTATTTGGAATCTGGATGCTTTGGGGGAGCTTGAATTCTTAACCAGGAGCTCGTGGATAGGCTTCAAAAAGTTCAAGAAAATTCCTGAAAATGTATGTAAAACATTGCGTGTGTATTTTTATGTTGAGTGTGTATGGTTAGGGAAGAAGGCCTGTTACCATTATTTAAGTTTCAAATGTGGCCTTCTAAACAGCTATCAGACTGCTACCTTAACGGGGTGAGCGATCATGCCTATTTGCCTGTGGCTATTCCAGTTGTAGACTAAAAGTCCTAGGTCTTGGAAAACCCCTCCAGTCTGGGCTATAACCAGAATAGTTGTTTACCCTAACACAGGTTTGCCAGATAAAATGCAGAACATGTCAATTTCAATTTCAGATGATAATTTTGTAGCATAAGCTTGTCCTGAGAAATACTTATTGTTTATCTAAATTCAAATTTAACTGGGAAGCCTCAACTGTTTTTTGCAAAATTTGGCAATGTTACCCTAATAGATTAATAATAACAGTAGAACTAGTAATAGTAGTAATAACAGTAACCAACAACAATTGAGTGCTTCCTTCATGCCAAGCATAATTTCTTCTTCAATCCTAAGCACATCATAGGGGGTTGGGATTATCATCATTCCCTTTTCATGGATGCAGTAACTAAAGATGAAAGAAGTGAAATAGCTTCCTAATATCATGCAGTTAGTCAGTGGCAAAGTCAGATTCAAATCCACCAAAATCTGTTCCATAAAAGGGGAAATAGGGAAAGCTGTATCTCAAAATGTCAAAGGACTGAGTTTGCCCCCCCCCCAGGACTCCCCCTCCCACCCCTCTTTAAGTCAGCAGGTTATCCCCAGGCTCTGAGGGCCCCGGAAGAGGCTGTGCATCAGAGGCTTCCAGACATGAAGCCTTAGCACCGCAGCTTGGCAAACATCCTGTTTCCCAAACTCTGCTCTAACTCCCCCACTTTTCTCACAGGCTTTATCAGGGAGAATTTCCCTGATGCCTTTCAGCCCTAGAGAGTTGACAGCCACTTCAAACACCAGCTGAAATTCATTTGCCTCCTTGAGCTGCTTCCTGTTCTCCAAAATCTATTATCACTTTGCCCAGACATTCTGCAAGTTGGAATGGGACTTGCATGGAAGTGACCAGCTGTGCTGACTTACCGACAACTGAAGCGTTTCCAAGGCTACAAGACTTAAAGTGTAAAAATGGGAAAGTCCCCGTAAGGCTGGGACACCTTACCTGCCTCGAAGAGTCACCACTCGCTTTCATTAATATTATCTCATTCGATCCTCAGCACAATCCTGGGACAAAACCATTTTACAGATGAGAAAATGGAATCCCAGAGGTATTCAGTAATTACCCAATGTGTATGGTTGTGACGCACAGAGCTAACTAAGCCTACCAGATGTGTCTACCTTCAAAACTAGGCTGAGACGTGAATGCCCTGGGCTCTGGAGCCAGAAAGCCTGAATCTGAACCTTGAGGCTAACCCTGGGTCACTTTATCAACCTCTCCTAGCACTCCAACTCCCTTATCTGTAAAAAGGATGATGATATTGAAACCTACCATCCCATCCTGTGAAGACTGAAATAATGCGTTCAAAGCACTCAGCACAACACCCGGTGCTTAATAAGTGTTCACTAACGGAAGCTATTATTACTCCATCCTATTGCTAGAAGAATGAAGTATGAAAACAGGTCTGTCTTCCTTAACAGCATCCTCAAAGATTAGAAATATTCCCCAAAATGTCTTTCTTTCCCCATATAGTTACTTATCTATCATCAAAGTTGTTTCCTAGTTTTTGTTTTAAAGACACAGAATCTTTCTCTGTCCTCCATGCTGGAATGCAGTGGCATGATCATAGCTCACTATAATCTCAAACACGTTGGCTCAAGGGATCCTCTTGCCTCAGCCTCCGAAAGAGCTGGGATTACAGGTGTGGACCACCTCGCCCCGCCTCTTCCTAAGTATTTTTAAAAGCTACATTTTCAGCTTTTACTATCTCTTACGAGTCCCATATTCTGATTGCAAGCTCTGTCTACCAGTGCTTCCTTTTATTTTACTTCTGTTTAGCTTTATCTTTCACAGCTCAAAGGGAATCAAATGCGTCAGGGTTTACTTAAAGAACAAGTCTTTCTTGACCCCACCCACACCCACCCCTTTTACATAACCTGAGCACCGAGACCATATCTGCCATGTCTGCTTCAATCACCTCTGAGTCACCTCTATGCCAAATTAATACAAGTGCTCAATACGTATTTGTTGACTTCACTAAATAATTAATATTAATTCTATAATTATCAATCATTTTTGTTATTCTGTAACTGAAAGAAACCACCCCACTTTCTCATTTCTCCTGGAAAATATGGCTAGATTCTGTGAGTCCTGTTTTACAGTAATTTTTCATTCCTATCTTACGCTTTGTAATTTTCAAAAGTTTACAGTCAGGCAATGCTATTCACCAACACACACACAGAAGAATAAAATTGTTCAGAATAACTAGAAATCAAGGAACAAATCAAGGTAGGATAGAAGAAATACCAAATCAGAAGTCAGAAGAACTAGAGACCAGATTTGCCATCAACCAGATTTGCCGTTAATTAGCTATGTGTCTTTGGGGAGAAGAGAAAGAATGCTATGGGCCAACGCTGTATTAAACATTTGCTACAGATTTTTTAAAATTTAATTCCCCTGCCAAGAAGCTATTTCTCTCCTGGTTTTCTAAAGTGAAGAAACATGCTCAGGGAGTTTGAGCATCTGATCCAAATTATACCCAGAAGGATAGCCAAGATTTGAACCCATGTCTGTTGACTAGAAAGCACAGATTCTTCTCATTTTTCTTACCACCACCAAGTTGCCTCCTTAAAATATGACATTGTAATAAAAAATTGTTTTATTTCATCAGTCTCTAGCATATGGGCCCAACAAATTTCCCCTTGAATCAGTTCATGTCATCAGTTTAAAACCTTGTTTTCCTCCAGGTAAAATGAGCTAGATGATGCCTTTCACATTTTAAATCCTGTGACTTGGTGCCAACGTGCTGAGGTTTACTCTAAAACAGGGCTGCTAGTTGGAGCCCTTGGAAGGCGGCAGCCTGTGTGTTCAAGCATCCATCCTTCTAGCATTATCAATCTGCCACATTAATATGCTAATTGCAAGGGAAGAACTGTGGAACTAATTCCATGTATCACTGAAGCAAAGGTATCCAGGTAGCACCAAGATACTAGAGAATCAAAATCAACACGATCATGCCAGGAGAACAGGAAAAGTGTTCTTCCATGACAACTCCTTAACAGGTTGTTCACTCCAAACAGCCCAACAGAAAGAAAGCTCTTCTCCCCATTTTCTTCTAGTGCTGGTATTGTCCAATGAAGAAAGCACATTGGCAGCCTCCTCCAGCTCTCCAGGAGCCCATCAAAAAGTAATAACCCTGATGCCTTGGGGCTGGGGAAATCTGTTGCTCTCAGAATTCCCACCCGGCTTTAAAGTGTTGGCTGACTTGAATAGATGGGGCTAAAAGGATGTTCCAGTTGGCTTTTTCAGAATCTTGACTAATGGAACCACCTGGTAGAGGACAAAAACCATGTCATTTGGGGCCCGGTGATCTTAAAGAAGCTGCTGACACGTGCAGGATGAAAAGATTTGTTGGCACGTCAGTAATGGCGACAGGAGAGCTTAGCACATCTGCCAGAATGGACCTTGTCATAGAACTTCCTAAATGTAAAATCATCCTTTTTCCCCCCCATTACCTGTGCTCTGCCAGTCCCTAAAACCAAATATGTGCCGGTTTTTTTTTTCATTTTAACATTTATTGCTCAAATAAAAGCATTCTTAGCTTCCTCTTTTTACATGATTCCTTTATTAAGAACAAGCCTAACATATTATCAAAATAGTACATCCCCGACAGGATTCAATTCTCAGGGCCCTTCAAAGTCCTCCTGTCTTAGGCCTCATGCCTTCCACCCCACCAGCCAAAAAATTATTAAACCCTGGTCTGCCACAGTGACTGGTATTCCCGTTTTGTACTTCCTTTGGATTCAATGTGTATGTGCCTCTCTATGATACGAACGCAGTGTGTTACGTGAGATCCCTCAGAAGCTGACTCAGAGAGGAAGGTGTGTGAGCAAGTGATTTGTAGAGGAAATGCTCCCAGGAGAAATTGGTGAGGGAGAAAAAGGAAGTGGGGAGAAGCTGAGCAATAATTCAATTTCTGGCTTTTGCCCATGAAGAGCAGCTTCAGCCCGCCTCCACAGAGAACCCGGGAGTGAAAGTTCGGCACCTCAGAGTTTGCCTGCATTTGAGGTGAGGAAGCTGAACTTTCATGCCTCTGCACAAGTCAGCTGTTCACTAAGAACAGCCCCTGGTGGGTAAACCCACAGGCGTTCCCACCTGTCTGAGATTTTGGGCAAAGCCACTTCAGTCGCCCAAAGGTGTCCTTTGAAGAGTGACTGGAGCAGGTCACAGAAGCAAAAGCAATCAGGGGAAGGAGCGAGAAAGGGATCCAAAGGGATCTGAGTGGAGCCTGACAGTGTCTGCCACACACAGGAAGCTTTTCCGTGGGTTCAGGGAAAATAACCCGGTTAGCCTTAAAAGAGAACAGGATCCAGGAGGAAAGGTGCAGATGGCAGGAAAGTTAAATGCCAAGAAGTGTTTCATGTCTCTGTCTCCTACTATTCACAGGTCTCCTTGAGAGCAAAGACATAGAAATTTTAAAAGCTGCCACGCCCCTGCAGAAGCAGACAGGCAGAAGGTGACGCCAACACTGCGTGTCCTGTACCAGGAGGGCTGATCCATTTATTCACTTACTCAACAATCTTTTCTGGAGTACTCATGTGACATGTTGGAAATACCCTTATAAATAAGACAGTCAAGATACCTACTCTTATGAGGCTTCCGTTTGGCAGGGGAAACCAAATATAACCCTGTGAACCAACCTATATAATGTAAGGTGATAACAAATGCTAGAACAGCAATAAAAAGGAGCAACAAGGTTGGGTGTGGTGACTCATGTCTGCAAATCCCTGCATTTTGGAAGGCCGAGGCAGGAGGAATGTTTGAAGCCAGAAGTTCAAGACCAGACTAGGCAACAAAATGAAAGCCTGAATCTACAAAAAAATTTTTTTAATTAGCCAAGCATGGTGGCATATGCCAACAGTCCCAGATACCCAGGAGGCTGAGGCAGGAGAATCACTTGAGCCAGGAGTCTGTGGCTGCAAGTGAGCTATGAACACAGTAAAACTAAACTAAAATAAAATAAAACAAACAGTGATGGGGTGAGGTGGGAGCTGTTCTAGAAAGGGTGGGCAAGGAAAGGCTTCCCTGGTGGTGTCATTTGAGCAGAGACTTGAATAAAATAGTGAACACATCCATCTGAGAGAAGTTATATGGTCTGCTTTTGTTTCTTAAAACATCGCTGCAACTGTTATGTGTAGGATGAACTGCTTATTGAAATGAAATAGAAATAGACCAGTTTGGAGATTTTTGCCCAAACTCAGGACAAATCTTCATGCCTTAAACGTGGGTAATAGTCATGGAGATGAGAAGGCAGAGAAGACATAAAGGGACACTTCAGAGAGACTGAAAGGATATCACTCAGTGTACAATCCCAGGAGCTTCATTTGAAGGGGAGGGTTATGGGATCCAAAAACTACTTCAGGGCATCCCTGTCCCTTAATCTGCCTATGTGTCCATTTCAGAAAATAATCAAATTCATTAAATCGAAGTCAATATCCAAATGCATCAACAGCATAAAGGACCTTGAACTCTGTTAGCCAAATGCTATTCTTTCCAGAGCCCAAGTCCAAATTCCTCTAGAACAGGATTCAGCAAGCTTTTCCTGTAAAAGGCAGGACAGCAAATATTTTTGGCTTTGCAGTCCTACAGTCTCTGTGGCAACCACTCAACTTGAAGGAATGTAAGTGCAACCATAGGCACTACGTAAATGATGGGTGTGGCTGTGTTCCAGTCAAACTTGTTTATACACAATGAAATTTTAATTTCATTTTGTTTTCTCACGCCACAAATATTCTTCTTCTTTTGGTTTTTCAGCCATTCAAATTGTCAATAACCATACTCAGCTTATAGGATGTACAAAAACGGGCAACGGGCGGATCTGGCCCACAAGCCATAGTTTACAGAGTCCTGCTCTAGGGGATTGCTGGTCAGGAGAGAAGGACCTCTAGCACCCCCCCCCATTTGTTTTTTTGTATAGCATCACTCCTGTGGGCCCAATATGTCATATTGCATATCTTACACATAAACATAAGCCAGATTTTTATACTCCCCTCCATGGCTTTCCCCTGGGGACTCACGGGTCTAATAGAGAGAGTCAGTATATTTCGCCAACAATTCCCGCTGTCCATAATGGAATTTAATTATTTGGCCTGAAAAGCATTTAAGCCTCACCATACAAAAGGAGTCAAATAAATAAATAATAAAGGGGCACATTTTGATAGCACCTGCCTCGAAGATCTTAAAGGCACTGTCATGCCTGCTTTAATATTTTATGGTGTAGAAATGTGACTGTTACCAGGTCATAAAAATCTACTGCTTTTTATACCAGGTCAAAATCGAGGGCCAATAGCCCCGTTTTGTGGCAGGATGCAGAGAGCCAGCCAGGAAGGAGGATAGAGTTACCTTTTCTGAAATCTGAAGGGAGCTATTTAAAGATGACGTACCAGATAAATGCATATTGGGTATTTTTATTGTGTTTCTTTTTCCTTCTGCATCTTAAAACAGAAGATCTCAGAGTCTGCCAGCAGCTGGTGCAACATTCATTATTTACCACTGAAAAGGCAAGAATCTCAGCCTCTGACCCTCTATTATTGCTTAGGCATATGCTGGGAAGAGCCGCGAGGCAGGCAGGTGTTTCCTGGAGCCAGCAACCCACGGTTTCTCCTGCAAACACTCACCATCTTCAAGTTGGAAGTGACACTAGTGAAGATCTACCCTGAGACCCTGCATCCTGGAAGGAAGACTCCGGCTGTGTCACTGACTGAAGACCATCCTGTCAATTGCAGCCCCTCTCTGGGCAGCTTTTGTCATCATGGAAGAAAGAGTTGGTTGTTGTTTAATCTTCATAAAAATCCCGGGCAGTGGGAACAATTACAATGTCTACTTTACAGATAAGGAAACTCAGGTTAGACAAGTTGCCCAAAAATGACAGTTGGGAAGGACAAGACTGGAGTGGGAACCACAGGGAACTGTAGCCAGCCCGCTCACCATCTTTGCCTCCCACCCCTCCTAATGCTTTCCTGTAACAAGGCAAAGTCCTCCTTCATATGTGAGCTGCCCTAGTTCCTACCCAAGGAAAATGACAATTCCAAGATTGAGATGAAAAAAAGAACAAGAAAGAGGAGTAACAGTTCCTCAGCTAGAGTTAGGTATTCGCAAAGCTAATAACTGATATACAAGCAAACAAATGCAGAGAAAGGTTTTTGGCACCAGTCTACATAACACAGAGATTAATTAATACTAGATTACAATGGAATTCCTATAGAATTACACTTGATCCAGACCCCAGAACAACAAAGGAATTCAACATGATTAATGCTTTGGATAGTAAGGAACGTCAGAATGATTTACCTCCTATTACTAAAAAGGGCTGCCAGATTGCTTAAAAAAGCTCTGCTTGACCCAGGACGTCGCTATCTCCAGTGCAATCAACATTCTGAGTTCATTCATTTGACAGGAGCGTGACTCTTTGCCAACTCCACTTCATTTTACGATTCCCTTTCCCCCTTTTTCTTCCCTATCCCACCCTCTCTCCCAGTTTCATTCCAGGCCAATAAAGTGATGTCGAAGAGGAGGCATTCTGAAATCCCCAGCAAGTCCAGATGTGTAACCTGGGCTGTTCAGGACCAGTTACAGGCACAGAGGCAGCACACGCAAAACCAGCCCCAACACCAGGGCCAGCCCTTCCACCAGGGCTGCAGGGGCGCCTTTATTTTATCTCATTTTTCCTCTTCTGAAAAAAATCTCTGCTGGTGAGTCATTTGTGGCTATAGGTGTTTAAAGCATTTGTATGAGGAAAACGACAGATTGATGCCTTTAGCACAGCCTGCCTGCTCTGGTCTAGAAGAGGTCAGCAGGATGACAAGAACACTAAGGCTTAAGATGACAGAGTTGGCGCCAACATGCATTTAAGCAGAGACTGAGAGTCCAGAATTCCTGGACATCATAAAGAATCTATTATCATTGTGGTCACTCTCAGCAAGACTGATTTCATTACCATCTGTCTTCATCCACTGCTGCTTGGTGAATAAATATTAAATATGGAACTTATCTTGGACTCAAGTCACTGAGGCCGAGAGGGAAGCAGTTACGTAACTATGTGATTCCCCACACACCCCATAGCCAGGAAGAAAGCAGATGAGACAAGGGGGTCGGGTGGGGGGATCTGAGGGAGGGACACACACGGGTGAGATAAGATCATTAGCTCTACTGAGTCGAAAATAAGAGTTCAGTTCTCGGTTCAGTAATAATTCTCTTTTCAAGGTGGGTGATATTTAAGCAATCATCTCTCGAAAATTGGTCATTGCCACTGGCTAATAACTGATTTGTTAGTTAATAGCCCAAGGAGAAGCCAAGGGCAGCAAAGGCTGTGCATACCATTCTTCAATGGCAAGATTAACAGATTTCAAGGGCATTATTGCTATTATGAACCATGTTCGATTGATTTATAACAACACTAATATGTTTTATTTTAAGAAGTGGGTGCAGTGTTCTGGAAAAACTCATCACTGTCTGGTGTTTGAAGTCACTGTATCATGTCCAAGACAGACATCCTCTGACCTGGTTCTGGGTATTGCTAAGGTCTAGACTGACTGTGGATGGCTTGCACAGTGTGGGATTAGAGAATCCAGGGAACTGTTACTCAGAGGAGCCCAGGCTATTTAATTGCAATGATGATACCTCTTTCCCTAAGCATATATTTATTATATATGTATTTTAAACCTACCATTATAAAGTCTAGAAGGATAAACAACAAGATTTTAAGTGGCATCTCTGAAGAGTGGTATTTGCATAAGGGAAGACAAGACTTTTATTTCCTACTTGTCAACTTGTCTTTCTCTTGAAGTTTTAATAAAATTTTGGTAAAAAAAAAACTGACTCCTAGGGAATCCTGAGCTTGGGGTGGGCTCTAATGTCTACTGGTAAGGCAAGTCATCCCACTGGTAAGGCAAGGAAAGCATCGGCCCCCAATCCTTGGGCCACAGACAGGTTCAGGTCCGTGGCCTGTTAGGAACCAGGCTGTACAAGATATAAGCAGGCGAGCGAGCATTACCGCTTGAGCTTCACCTCCTGTTATCCTTTGTTTGAGGGAGTCTTGCTGTGTCACCCAGGCTGGAGTACAGTGGCACGATCTCGGCTCACCGCAACCTCCACCTCCCAGGTTCAAATGATTGTCCTGCCTCAGCCTCCCGAGTAGTTGAGAATACAGGAACCCGCCACCACACCCAGCTAATTTTTGTATTTTTAGTAGAGACAGGTTTTGCCATGTTGGCCAGGCTGGTCTCAAACTCCGGACCTCAGGTGATTCACCTGCCTTGGTCTCTCAAAGTGCTGGGATCACAGGTGAGCCACCGTGCCCAGCCTTACCTCCTGTCAGATCGGTGGCAGCATTAGATTCTCCTAGGAATGCAAACCCTATTGTGAATGGCAAAAGGGGATCGAGGGCAGGGATCTAGCTTGCATGCTCCTTATAGGAATCTAATGTCTGATGATCTGAGGTGGGACATTTCAATCTTGAAACCATCCCCCCCACAACTCCTGTCCATGGAAAAATTATCTTTCATGAAACTGGTCCTTGGGGCCAAAAAGGTTGGGGACCACTGCCCTAAATAACAGGCTTGCAAGTGTGACTGAGCCCAAGGGAGAGAAGTTACAATGATGTGGTAAGGCAGAGGGTCCCTCTGGGAGCTGCTCTGGACTTTGGCTGAAGTCAGACTTTTCCCAGGGAGCCTGCAATCATATCCCTTTTGCTTCCTGTAGCAGCCCTCCTCTCCCCTCTTCCTTGATAACACAACTCCAGTTTTATGCTTCAAAGGAAAGAGGGATCCTCTCCATTCCCAAAGACAAATCTTTTTCTTTCTTTTTTTTTTTTTTTTTTTGAGATGGAGTCTTGCTCTGTTGCCCAGTCTGGAGGGCAGTGGTGTGATCTTGGCTCCCTGCAACCTTTGCCTCCCGGGTTCAAGCAATTCTCCTGCCTCAGCCTCCCAAGTAGCTGGGACTACAGGCGCCTGCCACCATGCCCAGGTAATTTTGTGTTTTCAGTAGAAAGGGGATTTCACCATATTGTTCAGGCTCTTCTCAAACTCCTGACCTCAGATGATCTACCCACCCTGGCCTCCCAAAGTGCTGGGATTACAGGCGTGAGCCACCGCACCCGGCCAAGGATAAATCTTAATGAATCTAAACTAATCGAAGTAATTCCAATTATCTTCTAGTGATAGGTTTAAAGGTGGGCATGTGGCCCAGTATGAGCCAATAAAATTAAGAGTAGAGGGATTTCTGAAAAAAGTTTTCTTTTTTTTTTTGAGACACAGTCTCATTCTGTTGCCCAGGCTGCAATGCTGTGAGGAAATCTCAGCTCACTGCAACCTCTGCTTCCTGGGTTCAAGCAATTCTCCAGCCTCAAGTAGCTGGGATTACAGGTGCATGCCACCACACCGAGCTAATTTTTGTATTTTTAGTAGAGGGGGGTTTCGCCATGTTGGCCAGGCTGATCTCGAACTCCTGACCTAGTTGATCCACCTGCCTCAGCCTCCCAAAGGGATTATAGGCATGAGCCACCTTGCCCAGCCTGAAAATAAAAGTTTTCTAACTCCTAAAAGCAAAAGTGTGAGAAGCCCATTTTTCTGCTCACAGCATGGCTGGTGAGGAGGTGATGGCTGGAGCCGCAGCAGCTTTCCTGCAATCATGAAATGATGTCAGTCTGAAGACAAAGGCAAATATGTTACACATAAGCGGGGCAAAAAGATGGGAAGAGCTTGGCGCTACCCTTGGTTGAGGCTCCAAATGAACCAACCCTGCAACTCTCCTGTCTCCAAACTTATAATCTGACATAACAATGTCTAGATTGTTGACGTCATTTCTCACTGGGTTTTGTCCCACTCACAGCTGAAAATTTCTGTCTGCTACACTCCCCTAGCCTGCCTTGAGAAACGTGGAATAAGGGAAAAGGCCTGCAGAGAAGGAAATGAAGACAGGGTCATGATAGAACCTAGGGGCTCAGGGTTTAGAAAATCTAGACAGCATTTTAGTGAGTTCCATACAACTGAATGACTCATGTATACCTTAAAGATTAGGTGGAGTCTTTTCCATGGCAAATACAAAATGAATATGCACATTAGTCAGAAAAATAAGTATCTACCTATGTCACAGCCCTCAAAAAAAAAAAAATCAGACTGCAGCTAATGGAAATCAGTTGGCACATCCAGTCAGGAGGAATGTGTTACAGTCACTCTCGACTCTCAGCTTTACTGAATTTTTCTTTCAGAGAAATCTGTTTGTGAGGGAATAGCCATTAGTCAAGTTGGTTGCCTGGCTCTCCCCCAGTAAAGAAGGAAAATAAAAGGTGAGGATTCATAAGTGATTGGCTCCTTAAGTAAACACTTCCTCACTGCCTGTCAGGTACAAGTGCTGCATGTCAGGACAAAAGAGTAACTGAAGATGTCTCTGCCTTCAAAGAGTTCACGGTCTGTAGTTAGCTAATAAAAGATGGCTGGAGGCTAAGGTAAAATAGAAGCTTTCTTAAATGGGTAAGCAAGACAGATACATACAGGTTAGCACCAAACTCAAGACCACAAAGCATATTAGTGACTGGCTAACAACTCACAAGTGCCTGAAATCAGCAGCTCTGTGTTCAGGGGATAGAGTACTACTTTTCCTCTTTCTCTCGTTTAGCTTTAGCTGAGACATACGTTTTCCAGCAGCTGAAGGGTGATGCTGAACGGCTGAAGCTGGAGGAGCCAGATGAAAAAGAGCATGGTAAGAAGAAATACCAGGCTATGACACAGATGTTATTTTGGAAAAACTTTTCATATAGATCATTTATTTTTCTAATCCACTGTTTTTGGAATGAGCTGAGATTAGCCAACTAACGTCAACATCAGTTCTAGGCTTGAATCCAGACAGACTTCTCAAGATCTCTACATTCCTTCAGAGATGCTTAGAGGGATAGAATCCAGCTGAATCATAGTCTCCCAACCAGATCTTCCTTACCCATGGTAAGTACCCTCATTCTAAACACTTCCATCTCTTCTCACCCTCTCTGCCTCCATCAAAACTCCATCTGACTCATGTGTCATCTCTTTAATATTGTATGTTCTTCTCAAAATCTGAGATACTAGATGCTACTAATAGGTATAAACTGGTTCATCTGGTACCTCTGCCAGGTAACATACCTGCATTTTTACAGGAACTTTGAGGTAGTTTTCTAACCCTCTGGTTAAGGATTCTCATGATGAGGATTTTTAAGTACTCTGGAAAACTGCTGAAGAAAGTTGGGAAAATACTCCTCAAAGCACATGTGGCAAGCCATTTGAATGCACTTATGTGTAGGGTAGGACGGATCACCTCCTGAGTTATCCAAATACATTCTGTGAGTTTGCATGAAATACTTTTCCTGAAAAGTAACTCACATTTTAACAGTCTTGCTCCAGAAGATTCCTGTGCTCACCCAATGTTTGCTACAAGCCTATGATTGTGTCAGTTGTAGAATGCACTGTTAAATTGAGTCTAGACATTCATTTCCCTTTAGGGGAGAACAAGATGTTCTGTTTAATGACGGTTGCCTTCCCCTGCATATGAGACAGGCAGGCCAACCACTAACAAACAACGCTGAAATGTCAGAGGCTTAAAACAGAAAAGATTTGTTTCACATGACGTCTAAGCAGCTCTCTTCCAAATGATGATTCAGAAACCAAGATCCTTTGATTTGGGGCTCTGCACAAATGGACAAGTCTGCACAAATTCACAGCTTACAGAGTTCCCTGGGCTTCATCTCTGAGTCAGGGGTGCAGAGAAGGAAGAACATGGAGTCAAAGGAGGTCTTAGAGGCCACGCTTAGAAGTGTCAAACAGTACTTCAACAGTACTTCTGGCCATGTTGGTGGCCAGAACTCAGTCACGTTCCCACCTAGTGCAGAGGAGGCTGGGAAATGTAGTTTCACTGTGTGTGTGGTGAGGAGGTAACAGAAGAAGTGAGCAGAACCTGCCATACCCTGAAACCTAGAGGGCTAATGGAGAACTATGTATTCCCTCCAAACAGGCCCCTTACTGTACTGACCCCCCAGCTGCAGCAGACCACATCTGACCAGACCTCAGTCTAATTTTTAAACAGCTCCCTCTGTGAATTTCAGTCATTAAGACAAAAAGCACGATCCTTGGGGAAATAAAAACTGAAGAGCTGCATATTCTCTTATGATAGTCTTCTGGCAAAAATCATCTTCAGTTTGAGAAAAATGATACGCCTTCGAGGGTCTTTCGCTTTCCCAGAAAACCTGATTTTCCTCTTTAGAAATCAATTCCATTCCCCAAAACTATATCCATGAGTTGGTAAGGCCTGAGAACCATACACAAGCATAAAGTATTTAGGCTTCTGGAGAAGCTGGCCTCAAAGCTCCCTATTTGAGTCTGATTAGCTTTCCCTGCAGTGTACCCACAGAATTTTCTTTTTGTTGTTTTGTTTTTGTTGGCCACTTCACAGAAAACTATGGTCAAAGGAGGACTGCAAAGACTCTGATTCAGACATCAGTTTATCTAGGCACTCACCACTGATGGTCCACATCCATCCACTCGGTCCTGAGAAAACCTTCTCAAGTGCCTGGGGGAAAATCCATGCTTTCAATGAGACACCAGTGAGGTGATGTCTGGTGTGTATTCAACAGGATAATTATTAATTCAATATCAAATTATTAATTTATGCCAGAAACTAAAGTATGGATGCTGTCATATTACAGCATGAATAATAGAGAAGACCAGACCTTGGATAACACTTTGAGAATCTCTGATGGAATTGATTCTCCCTCTCAACTGGCCCCATCTGGGCAGAACCACATGACCAGCTTGCCTGCCTGATCTGAGGAGCACTGATTGAAAGAGAAAATTACTGTTCTGTGAATGATCAGCCTCACTCAGAGATGACATTTTCAACATTGAAGGTAAAGGTGAATTTTGACTAGTGAAAATGTTACAAGCGAAAACTTTTCTAGAGAGCTTTAAGAGCCAAAGGGTCTTTTTAGGTCACAAGTTATTTATCTTTGTAATCTCTGGATTTAGTGAGTACTTACAATTTGCCATAAAGTGTTCTGGAAGACTTTTTTTTTTTTTTTTTTTTTTTTTTTTTTTAACAAGGAGTCTTGCTCTGTTGCCCAGGCTGGAGTGAAGTCATGCGATCTCAGTTCACTGTGACCTCCACCTCCAAGGGTTCAAGCAATTCTCACGCCTCAGCTTCCTGAGAAGCTGGGACCACAGACATGTGCCACCACGCCCAACTAATTTTTTTGTATTTTTAGTAGAAACAGGGTTTCCCCATGTTGGCCAGGTTGGTCTTGAACTCCTGACCTCAAGGGATCCACCCACCTTAGCCTCCCAAAGTGCTGGGACCACACCTGACCGATTCTAGAAGGCATTAAATGGTTTATTCCATTTACTACTTATTTGTATCCAATGGCATAGATACAATTCCTGTCTCCATTTTGCAGATGAGGAAAATGATGTATTTGTTTAAGGTTGCATTAATAATACCTCATATTTGTATCAGGTACTGCAGGTTATAAAAATATTTTTACTTGCACTATATTTTTGGTCCTTTCAACAACATAGAGATAGATGGAATATGTCATATTTTCCCATTTTAGAGATGAGAAACTGACACTAGGAGGAGTTCGATTAACTGATCAACATCCCTTAGGAAATGTTGGGACCAGAACGCCAATCTCCATCTCCTGACTTCCAACCTCATCGCTCCTTCTACTACAACACACTACTCTTGAGAAAAAGCACCCTAGCACATTACTTATTAGAGAAAGTTCCTTTCTTTCCAAAAAAGTGGACTGAAGCAAAAAATTAAATTTGTAGCATGTCTTTGTACCTTTTAGTAGTGTCTACGCAAAGGTAATATGAAAAGAAAAGACAGATCATGCAAACCACTGTCTGAATAGTCACTTTCTTCAGTAGAGAGAAGAGAATGTTTGTAGGAGAATCAGCTCCATCATGTCCACCTATGAGTGCAAATGAATTGTACTCGATGTGGACCCCCAAGCACTGAGCATATAGAGAACTCAGCAATAAATTTCAGAGCCCCAGAGGTATGAAGTTCTGAAAAAGTCTGCCTCCCCTCCTGCAGGAAGGCCTTTTCAACATCCTCAGCCAACAATGGTCTTCCTTCTTATAAATGTGTATCTCTCTCAAAGTCTACATCACGCAATCTACTGCCTGGATGGTATCCGAGTTTTATTATCTTCTGTGTATCACAGAAATACATGTCTAGCCAGACTGATTATTAACTCCTCGAAAGTAAAAACCATGTCTCTCTTAGTTTTGCATTCACCAGATAATAAGCACCATTATGAGACTATATGAGTGACTGTTAAAACTTGAGGGATATTTCTAATGGTAATAGCCATTCTACTAAAATACTAATATCACATGATAAAACTAACCACTTGTAAGCTTATCACACTGTATTGAGATTTTATTCTAGAGAATTATGTTTCAGTGTACATAATTTGACCCATGTTTTAGCCAGAGCTACATAATAAAGAAACATGTTTAAGACAGTTTCCCTGCATGTAGATAATATCATTTAAAACCCAGTACTACATTTTGAACTCCCAGAAATGAAAGAATGAGATGGCTGGTTAAATATTTGGTATTTATACATAGTCCATAGAAGTAAATCATAATAAAGGTACATTGTAGACATTTCTACCCAGCAATTTTAATGAAAACAAGCCTTTAAATCTCTATTACTGTTTCAAGAAAAATGGCACTATTTTCACAACTTAGTTACCTAATGAACTGCGCATTTCCTTTCCTTTGTCTTAGAGAATGAGAAGAAATGAACAGGAGAGGCCATGCTTGGCAATAATATTACTGATTACTAGAACATCTTTTGTTACTGCCTTTACTATACAGACCTTCAGTGATTTACACCTCAAGTTTGTGACCATCAATATATAAGAACATATAGTTGACAGCATATCTATGTTAGCATATTAGACGTTCTCAGAAGTCCTGAAGAAATCACAATTTTGTTTAGTACATAATCCTGAATCCTACTGACTTCCTTACGTGCCTGTTTGTCTGAAGTCTCTCTCTGTTTCTCCCTCCCTCTGTTTCTTTTTTTCTCTCTTTCTCTCTGTGAGCCTTAGAAGGCTGTTCTGCCTGCTTGCAGAGCAGGCCTGAAATACGAAGAAATTAACACATACCCAAGAACAGTCCTCAACCAATAACTGATGGGAGTTGGGGTATCCCAGCTCCCTTGCTTCTTGGTTGGGATAACTCTGAGAGTCATATGCTTAACACTGTCTCCTATAGTTTCCTCATGTGGTTAAGTTAGTTCCAGCTACTAGTGGTTGCTGGCTTGAGAAGCTCCCCTTAATCAGGTGCCTTCCATTCCTTACTTCCCCACTCCCCACCTCCCAGATAAACTAAAACTATTTGCACACACATTAAATTGCACAGTCTGTATCTGGGCTGACCCAAATTAATATGCTCAGGATTTCCTACATGTCCAACAATAGACCTTTGCATCACACTTTTTCAATTAGCCAAAACTCCACAATCAATCCCAAGTGATTGATCCAAGTGGCAAGTGAGAGAAGTCCAAAAAAACTGGTGAAAACAGAAAAAATTCATTTATTTTAGACCAGGACAGGCTGGGTGCTGTTCCTCATGCCTATAATCCCAGCACTTGGGGAGGCCGAGGCGGGCGAATCACAAAGTCAGGAGACTGAGATCATTCTGGCCAATATGGTGAAACCCCACCTCTACTAAAATACAAAAAATTAGGCTGGCATGGTGGCATGTGCTTGTAGTCCCAGCTACTTGGGAGGCTGAGGTGGGGAACTGCTTGAACCCAGGAGGCAGAGAGGACGCAGTGAGTGAAGATCATGCCACTGCACTCCAGCCTGGTGACAGAGCAAGACTCCATCTAAAAAAAAAAAAAAAAGACGACGACGACGACGACGACGACCAGGAAGGACAGCAGGGCTGGCTTTAGGCTTGGCAGGACTCCAGGCCTTGGGCAATATCATGATGACTCACTCTGTCTCCATTTTTGGGCACTACAACATTTTGTGTTGGCTTCATTCAAATGGGCTCCTTTCACAAGGCAGAAAGATGACTATGGGCGCTGAGCTTACATTCTCTCTTCAGCAGCCCCAGTGGAAAAAGGGGCCTCTCTCCCTCTCTCAATAATTCCAAAAAGGGCCTAGGAGAAATCTTGCTGGACTGTCTTTGGTCAATAGTCACTGCTGCACTAATTCTTGAGACTGGGGAGAAGGAATATACCGACTTCATAGTGCTTCATGAGCCACGTGCCTACAGCTGGAACTGTGCACATGGCCCTCAGTCACACCCAAACCATATGGACCAGTTATGATGAGGGATGTTACTACCAGCAGAAGGAAATGCCTTCAAGGCAGGCACAAATAACAGACATCCAGTCTACTCTAACATTCTGTGGTACTCACTCGGGAGATGCTGTTCCACAACATTCACAACTACTTCCTCCAAAATTCCTGAGAAAGTCTTTCTCAAAAAAGACTGAAAGTGAAGTTTAAAGAGTGGAAAATTTTTGACGACTTTGTGTCACCCTAATAAACCTTTTATACGTGATCATCTTATTGATACCACTAATTCTCTAGTTGCTTTCCTAGTTTGGGTACATTTAAAGATGTACTGATTATCATGTTTGGCATTCCTTGCCAAAAGAAAAGAAACTCTATCAACTCCTTTCAGTCAACCTTGATCCTCATGATTAATTCTTTACCACTCTAATCAAGAAAGGTGACTGAGTAGCCTTAAGCAAATGGCAGATACACACAGTAAATGAAAACACTAAAGAAAAATGGTGGTTAAAATGTATTCCATAAACCATCCATCCACTACTTGAAATGTTTTTATTTCCTTTGTCTTTCCCACAGAGGAAAAAAAAATTAGAATCCTGCAAAAAAAAAAAAAAAATAGAAAAAAAAAAGATTTAACTGCCCATTGTGGTTGCACTGGCATTCCTATAATTTATTACAATGGCAGAAATTAATTTATAGAAAATGACAAACATGGAATCACAACAAACATCACATGAAGCAAAGGAAAACATACCAAGAATGTTCTAATTAGTAAGAAAACATTCATCTGTGGCTGGAATAGCCAAAGAGAAGGGCAAGGTTTACTCAGCCTTGGAAAGGATTGTTGGTTTTTAAATCACAAGTCTTTCCAATTTTTTCCCATTTTTTTTTTCTATCTGCTGCTAAGGTCTCCCCATAAAGGAATCTCACTGAAGAATCTCATCTG
The DNA here is from genome assembly GCA_004027835.1 of Alouatta palliata. Lineage (NCBI taxonomy): Eukaryota > Metazoa > Chordata > Mammalia > Primates > Atelidae > Alouatta > Alouatta palliata. Next base: position 29,719 of record PVKV010016856.1, on the reverse strand, counting down.
TATTATCAGGGGAGCTGTTACACCACTTTCTTCCACCTTCCTTTGATCATTTTCCACTTTTCAAGAGAAGGGCCCTATGACATTTCTGTTGAACCCCTTGACAAACATAACTAGTGATGTTTATCACAAAAAAAAAGATTCAGTATTGAAATTATATGATTTCAAAATTTCTTGGTCTACCCATGTGGAGTCTACCAAGGTCAATCTGATTTTCAAACAAAGTGGGCCCTCTTTGAAATTTCAGTTGTGGTCTCCATTGTGCTCATGCATGTGCAGACCTGGGCAGAAGCATGGATTAAGTGCTGTTATTCATGCCCCAAGTGGCTGCACCCCTGCCACCCAAGTGCAATCCATATGGGCACACCCTCATGTTCATGAGACTCTACTCTCTCCCATGTACCTTGGGACAGCCTCAACACCCAACCTAGGTAGCCCAGGAAGGAGGAACTTACTTATGAAAGTGTGAAAAGGTTCAACCACACCCCAAAATAAATGATGGGACATCAGTTCCATTCAGCTATCTACTGAAACGTATTCTTTTAAAGAATATTAATGATATAGAAAAATGCAATCAATTTTTTTAAAAAGGATTGAGAAAGACACAAAATATTAACAGTAACATTCTATCTCTGGGTGATAAAATTCTATGGGGCATGTTTTCCTGATTTTCCCCACTTTTTCTGCAATGGGTGTCTGTTACTTTATAATTAGGAAAAAAACAACAAATGCTACATTTTTTTTTTAGAGATTGAAAAGTACAGAAAGCCTCTAATAAAAATCTATAGTCTCTGGCATTATAAAAGTGCTGAAGCTGGTGAGAAACGCAGGTCATCACTACAAAAATCAAAGCCTTGGGCCAAGCATGCTGGCTAACGCCTGTAATCCCAGCATTTGGGGAGGTCAAGACAGGTGGATCACCTGAAGTCAGAAGTTCAAGACCAGCCTGGCCAACGTGGCAAAACCCCATCTCTTCTTATTAAAAAAAAAAAAAAAAAAAAATTAGCTGAGCATGGCGGTGGGCGCCTATAATCCCAGCTACTCAGGAGGCTGAGGCACAAGAATTACTTGAATCTGTGAGGCAAAGTTGCAGTGAGCCGAGATCATGCCACTGCACTCCAGCCTGATGACAGAGCAGAACTCTGTCCAAAAAAAATAACCAGAGCTTTGGATTCCCTTTCATGATATCAAATGATTGTCATCATACCCCTGTTATATAACCTACATTCCCCAACAACATTGCAACCTCCTAGAGTATCAGTATCATATCTCAGCTTCCTTATTGTCCCAAAAATGCTTAGTACAGTGCTTTGCACAAAATAGGTGTTCAAGAAATGTATTGTGAATTAACTAATGACAGCAAGGTGGTAATAGGATAGATGTCTACTATCAGGGACAGTAAGAACTAAGGGTCCAGGGACTCCAGAGCCTTAAAACTTCAGATAAGTATCTCAAATCAGAGAGGATGAAGGAAGGGTTGGCATTCCAGGACCAGGCAAGGCTCATGGGATTAGAGGGTTGAAACAGCATCTAGGAAATCAGTTGAATCAATGGCCCTGACAGCCAGGATAGCAAAGCAGTGCTGAGTCTGCTTTTGACTTTCTTCTAAGCAGGGTGGTCCCAGGAGCAAGTGTGCTCTATGGTTACCCAGAGTGGCCCCCTGCATACACCAGTTCCAGATGGTTTGACTGAAAAGAATTTTGACACAGAAACTGAACAATTCAGGCCAACAATAGAGGACTTGTTGAAACAACCCAGTCCCACAATAGAATGCATTTTGAAAGGATTTTTATTGTTTTTCCCTAATTTCAAAAACAATGCGTTATTATAGAAACGTCTTAGATGACTAATAAACACATCAAACTTATCGTGTCCAAAACTGAGCTCCGACCTGCCTCCCCAACTTCATCTTCCTGCAGACTTCCCCATTTCAACTAACTTAGTTCCAACCTTCTATTTGTTTAGGCTGAGAAGCTTGGATTCATTTTTGACTACTCTATTTATCTCATAACTCAATGTTCTGTATATGTAAGCAAGTCCTGTAGACCATAAATTCAAAACGTATCAATAGTGTAACCACTCACCACTGTTCCATTGCTTCACTTCCACTGCTATTGCGTCGATCCAAGCCCCCATCACCTCTCATCCGTAGTCTCCTGCTTCCACCATTGTCCCTGCTACAGGTTATTCCCAAAGGGGCAGTCACAGTGATATACATAAAACATAAGACATTGTGTTACTTCTCTGCTCAGCACCCCCAATGGCTTTCTAGCTGGCTGAGTAAAAGTCTAAGTCTTCACAATGGCCTATAAGACTACACATGACCTGGCTATCTGATTACCAAACTCACCCTCTCCTGCTCTTCCCCATGGCTGATTCTGTACCACTCCTCTGACCTCCTTGCCTCACCACACACACACACACACACACACACACACACACACACACACACCAGGCATGCTTCTCTAGAGAGCCTTTTGTGTTTGCTATTTCCTTCTGCTGGCTTAATTTTCCCCCAGACATCCACCTGGCTCAGGCTCTCATTTTCTTTAGATCTTTACTCAAAGTAACCTCGACAGTCAGACCTCCCCTGATGACTCTATTTAAAATTGGAACCCCTCCCCAACATGCTGTAGCCCCCTTCCCTGCTTCATTTTCTCCACAGTGTTTGCTGCTGTTTAGTCTGTGATATATCTTAATTCTTTTGTCTGCTTCCTACTCCTACTAGTATGTACCTTCAATCCCAGCAATTTTTTTTCTTTATTGTTATACCCTCAACATAAAGAATACACTGGGTTCATGATCCAAGATGACCAAATAGAAACAGCTCCAGAGCAGTTCCCAGTGAGAACACCACAGAGGGTGAGTGTTCACTGCATTTCCAAACCGGTTTTTACTACTCAAAGACCAGGAGATTCCCAGGGCAAAAAGCACCGTGAATTTTCAGCGTGGCAGTTTCAGCCAGTGCACGTCGGCGCACAGAAACTCTCAAAAGTCTGGGTGGCCATTTTGACTGGCGCCTGGAATGCCTGGGAGATGGAGCCACCCGATCAACTGAAAGGGAGGGGGCTGAGACAGGGAGCCAGGCGATCTGGCTCAAGGGTACCATCCCCACAAAACAAGTAATCTGAAACACTCTAGAGAGTTTCACAGCAAGCACAGTGGGACCCAGGATGGTCCAGCTCAGTGGGGGAAGGGCATCTCCCACTACCAAGGCAGTCCACCACTACCAAGGCAGTTCACATAGCAGCTGGGCAGAGCCTGCGGGAGCTCAGCAACACATCTGCTGGCAGACTGTGACTAGATTACTCCATGTGGGGCAGGGCATCCATGAAAAAAGGCAGCAGCACGAGAGGAATTTATAAACAAAGCCCACCTTCCTAGGACAGAGCACCTGGGAAAAGAGGCGGTTATGAGTTTGGCTGCAGCAGACTTAAAGGTACCTAACCAGCAGCTCTGCACAGAACAACAGAGCTCCCAGCACAGCACATGAGCTCCTATAAGGTACAGACTGTCTCCTCAAGCAACTCCCCAACTCCCATATACCAAAGCAACACCTCGTAAAGGAGAGCTTAGGCCAATATCTGGCGGGTACCCTTCTGAGACGAGTATAGCAGTGGAACAAACCAGCAGCAACCCTTGCTGTTCTGTAGCCCCTGCAGGTGACCAACAGGCAAGGGGGGTCTGGAGTGGACCTCCAGCAGTCCTGTAGCAGAGGGGCCTGACTGTTAGAAGAAAAACTAAGAAGCAGAAAGAAATAGCTTCAGCATCAACAAAAACAGCATCCACTCAGAGACCCCATCCGAAAGTCACAAACTACAAAGGCCAGAGGTAGATAAAGCCACTAAGATGGGAAGAAACCAGCACAAAAACAATAAAAACATGAAAAACCAGAATGCCTCCCCTACTGCAAGGAATCACAACTCCTCACCAGCTAGGGATCAAAGATGGGTGGAGAATTAATCTGATGAATTCACAGAAACAGGCTTCAGAAGGTGGGTAATAACAAACTTCTTTGAGCTAAAAGAACATTTGCTAACCCAATGCAAAGAAACTAGGAACCAAGAAAAAAGGTTAGGTGAGATACTAACTAGAATAATCAGCTTAGAGAAGAATATAAACAACTTGATGGAGCTGAAAAACACAGCATGAGAACTTCACAAAGCATACACCAGTTTCAATAGCCGAATAGACCAAGCAGAAGAAAGGATATCAGAGATTGAAGATCAACTCAATGAAATAAAATGAGAAGGCAAGAATAGAGAAAAAAAGTGAAAAGAAATGAACAAAGCCTCCAAGAAACATGGGATTATGTGAAAAGACCTAATCTACATTTGATAGGTGTACCTGAATTTGATGGAGAGAATGAATCCAAGCTGGAAAATACTCTTCAGGATATTATCCAAGAGAACTTCCCCAACCTAGCAAGGCAGGCCAACATTCAAGTCCAGGAAATACAGAGAACACCACAGAGATATTCCTCAAGAAGAGCAACACCAAGGCACATAATCGTCAGATTCACCAGGGTTGAAATGAAGGAAAAAATGCTAAGGGCAGCCAGAGAGAAAGGTCGGGTTACCCACAAAGGGAAGCCCATCAGACTCACAGCAGATCTCTCAGCAGAAACCCTACAAGCCAGAAGAGAGTGGGGGCCAATATTCAACATCCTTAAAGAAAAGAACTTTCAACCTAGAATTTTATATCCAGCCAAACTAAGCTTCATAAGCGAAGGAGAAAGAAAATCCTTTATGGACAAGCAATTGCTGAGAGATTTTGTCATCACCAGGCCTGCCTTACAAGAGCTCCTGAAAGAAGCACTAAACAAGGAAAGGAACAACCAGTACCAGCCACTCCAAAAATGTACCAAATTGTAACGACCATCGACACAATGAAGAAAATGTGTCAACTAACGGGCAGGTAGCATCAAAACGGCAGGATCTAATTCACACATAGCAATATTAGCCTTAAATGTAAATGGACTGAATGCCCCAATCAAAAGACACAGACTGGCAAATTGGATAAAAAGCCAAAACCCATCGGTGTGCTGTATTCAGGGAACCCATCTCACGTGCAATGACACATATAGGCTAAAAGTAAAGGGATGAAGAAAGATTTACCAAGCAAATGGAGAGCAAAAAAAAAGCAGGAGTTCCAGTCCTAGTCTCTGATAAAATGGACTTTAAACCAACGAAGATCAAAAGAGACAAAGAAAGGCATTACATAATGGTAAAAGGATCAATGCATCAAGAAGAGCTAACCATGCTAAATATATATGCACCCTATACAGAAGCACACAGGTACATAAAGTAAGTTCTTAATGACCTACAAAGAGACTTAGACTCCCACACAATTATAGTGGGAGACTTTAACACTCCATTGTCAATATTAGATCAACGAGAAAATTCACAAGGATATCCAGGACTTGAACTCAGATCTGGACCAAGCAGATCTAATAGACATCTACAGAAATCTCTACCCCAAATCCACAGAATATACATTCTTCTCAGCACCACATGGCACCTACTCTAAATTAACCACATAATTGGAAGTAAATCACTCCTCAGCAAATGCAAAAGAATGGAAATTATAACAAACAGTCTCTCAGACCACAGTGCAATCAAATTAGAACTCAGAATTAAGAAACTAACTCAGAACCACACAACTTCATGGAAACTGAACAACTGGTTCCTGAATGTCAACTGGATAAATGATGAAATGAAGGCAGAAATAAAGATGTTCTTTGAAACCAACAAGAACAAAGACACAATGTACAGAATCTCTGGGACACATTTATAGCAGTGTCTAGAGGGAAATTTACAGCAATAAATGCCCACCAGAGAAGCGAGAAAAGATCTAAAATTGACACCCTATTGTCAAAATTGAAAGAGCTAGAAAAGCAAGATCAAAAAAACTCAAAAGCTAGCAGAAGACAAGAAATAACTAAGATCAGAGCGGAACTGAAAGAGACAGAGATGCAAAAAACCCTTCAAAAAAATCAATAAATCTAGGAGCTGGTTTTTTGAAAAGATCAACAAAACAGACCACCAGCCAGATTAATAAAAGAGAAAAGGGAGAAGAATCAAATAGATGCAATAAAAAATGATAAAGGGATATCACCACTGACTCCACAGAAATACAAATTACAATCAGAGATTACTACAAACAACTCTACGCAAATAAACCAGTAAACCTAGAAGAAATGGATAAATTCCTTCTGATAAAATAGACTTTAAAACAACAAAGACCAAAAGAGACAAAGAAGGACATTACATAACGGTAAAAGGATCAACGTAACAAGAAGAGCTAACGATCCTAAATACATATGCACCCAATACAGGAATACTCAGATACATAAGGCAAGTTCTTAATGACTTACAAAGAGACTTAGACCCCCACACAATAAAAGTGGGAGACTTTAATACTACATTGTCAATATTAGACAGATCAACAAGACAGAAAATTAACAAGGACACCCAGGACTTGAATTCAGATCTGGAACAAGTAAACTTAATAAACATTTACAGAATTCTCCACCCCAAATCCACAAAATATGATTTTTCACAGTATCATATCACACCTATTCTGAAAGTAACCACATAATTGGAAGTAAATCATTCCTCAGCAATTGCACAGCATCTCACAGCCTTAAATGAAATATTGGTTGGCTGCCTGCTTGTTATTTTCCTCCCTTACTCCTTCCTGTCTCCATTGTTAAACCCAATTATTGGCATAAAAGAGGTTTAGCATCCATCTATAGACTGTATTCTAGCCTGGGCAATAGGGAAAGATTTCTGTTCTCTCTCCCTCTTTCTCTTTTTCTTTCTTTCTTTCTTTCATTCTCTTTTTTCTTTCTTTCTCTTTCTTTCTTTTCTTTTCCTTTCTAAAAAAAAAAAAATGGATAAATTCCTGGACACTTGCACCCTCCCAAGCCTAAACAAGGCAGAAGTTGAAACCTTGAACAGACCAATAACAAGGGCTGAAGTTGAGGCAGCAATTAATAGCCTACCAACCAAAACAAGTCTAGGTCCAGATGGGTTCGTAGCTGAATTCTACCAGACGTACAAGGAGGAGCTGGTACCATTCCTGCTGAAACTACTCCAAACAATACAAAAAGAAAGAATCCCTCCCAAATCATTTTATGAGACCAACATTATCCTGATACCAAAACCCAACAGGGACTCAACAAAAACAAAAAACTTCAGGCCAATATCCATGATGAACAGATGCAAAAATCCTCAAAAAATACTGGCAAACCAATTGCAACAGTGCATCAAAAAGCTTATCCGTCACAATCAAGTAGGCTTCATTCCGGGGATGCAAGGCTGATTTAACATATGCAAGTTTATAAACGTAATCCACCACATAAACAGAACCAAATACAAAAACCACATGATTATCTCAATAGATGCAGAGAAGGTCTTCAACAACATTCAACAGCCCTTTATGCTAAAAACTCTCAATAAACTAGGTATCAGAGGAAAATATCTCAAAATAATAAAAGCTATTTACAACAAACCTACAGCCAACATCATCCTGAATGGGCAAAAACTGGAAGCATTCCCTTTGAAATCCAGCACTAGACAAGGATGACCTCTCTTACCACTCCTATTCAATATAATATTGGAAGTTCTAGCCAGAGCAATTAGGAAAGAAAAAAAAATAAAGGGTATTCAATTAGGAAAAGAGGAAGTCAAATTTTCTCTATTTGCAGACAACATGATTGTATATTTAGAAGACCCTATCATCTCAGCACAAAATCTCCTGAAACTGATAAGCAACTTCAGCAAAGTCTCAGGATACGAAATCAATGTGCAGAAATCACAAGCATTTCTATACACCAATAACAGACTAACAGAGAGCCAAATCATGAGCAAACTCCCATTATCAATTGCTACGAAGAGAATAAAATAACTAGGAATACAAGTAACAAAGGATGTAAAGCACCTCTTCAAGGAGAACTACAAACCACTGCTCAATGAAATAAGAGAGGACACAAACAAATGGAGAAACATTCCATGCTCATGGTTAGGAAGAATCAATATGGTGAAAATGGCCATACTGCCCAAAGTAATTTATAGATTCAATGCTATCCCCATCAAGCTACCAATGACTGTCTTGACAGAACTAGTAAGAAACACCTTAAACTTCATAAGGAACCAAAAGAGAGCCCGCATAGCCAAGACAATCCTAAGCAAAAAGAACAAAGCCGGAGGCATCATGCTACCTGACTTCAAACTATACTACAAAGCTACAGTAATCAAAACAGCATGGTGCTGGTACCAAACAGAGATATAGACCAATGGAACATAACAGAGGCCTTGGAGGCAATGTCACACATCTACAACCATCTGATCTTTGACAAACCTGACAAAAACAAGCAATGGGGAAAGGATTTCCTGTTTAATAAATGGTGTTGGAAAAACTGGCTAGCAGTGTGCAGAAAGCAGAAACTGGACCCCTTCCTGACACCTTACACTCAAATTTACTCCAGATAGATTAAAGACTTAAACATAAGACCTAACACCATAAAAACCCTAGAAGAAAACCTAGGCAAAACCATTCAGGACATAGGCATAGGCAAGAACTTCATGACTAAAACACCAAAAGCATTTGCAACAAAAACCAATAGACAAATGGGACCTAATAAATTCCAGAGCTTCTGTACAGCAAAAGAAACAATTATTAGAGTGAACCAGCAACCAACAGAATGGGAAAAAAATTTTGCAGTCTACCCATCTGACAAAGGACTTATATCAAGAATCTACAAAGAACTAAAACAGATTTACAAGAAAAAAACAAACAAAACTATTCAAAAGTGGGAGAAAGATATCAACAGACACTTTTCAACAGAAGGCATATATGAGGCCAGCAGACATATGAAAAAATGCTCATCATCATTGATTATTAGAGAAATGCAAATCAAAACCACATTGAGATACCACCTCACGCCAGTTAGAATGGCGATCATTTAAAAATCTGGAGACAACAGATGCTGGAGAGAATGTGGAGAAATAGGAACACTTTTACACTGTTTGTGGGAGTATAAAGTAGTCCAGCCATTGTGGAAGACAGTGTGGCAATTCCTCAATGACTTAGAAATAGAAATTCCATTTGACCCAGCAATCCCATTACTGGGTATATACCCAAAGGATTATAAATCATTCTATTATAAAGACACATGCCCATATGCCGTATGTTCATAGCGGCACTGTTTACAATAGCAAAGACCTGGAACCAACCCAAATACCCATCAACGATAGACTGGAAAAGGAAAATGTGGCATATATACACCATGGAATACAATGCAGCCACAAAAAAGGATGAGTTTGGGTCCTTGGTAGGGACATGGATGTATCTGGAAACCATCATTCTCAGCAAACTGACACAAGAACAAAAAATCAAACACCACATGTTCTCACTCATAGGTGGGTGTTGAACAATGAGAACACATGGACACAGGGACGGGAGCATCACACACTGAGGTCTGTTGGGGGGTGCTCCAAGGGAGGGACAGTGGGGGGATGGTGAAGTCTGGGAGGGATAACATGGGGAGAAATGCCAGATGTAGATTATGGGGGAATGGAGGCAGCAAACCACATTGCCATGTGCATACCTATGCAACAATCCTGCATGATCTGTACATGTACTCTAGAACCTTAAGTACAATTTAAAAAAAAATACAGCTGACATTTAATAAAAGCTTATTAAAATTTTTCAAATGCATTAAAATACATATAAATAAGAAAAATAATTCCACCAACCCAAAGCAAACACTATTCAGGCCTTGGTGTATGATTTTCCAAATAATTTTTCTGTATACTATAATTATTCTACAAATATAAGCTTATATAATACTTATGTTAGAAATCTGTGTGTTTATCACAACTCGCTATTTTGGATATTTCAATTGAGTCCTATTATTCTAACTTTTCATTTCAACAAACACCAAAGAATAGGAACAATGGACTAAAAATAAATTTGAAATATAATAGTAAATAGTGGAGAAACAATTGAAAAGTTAAACTTTTTTTTCCAAGATGGCATCTCACTGTGTCACTCAGGCTGGAGTGCAGTATGGTAGTGCAATCATAGCTCTCAGTAACCTCAAACTCCTGGCTCAAGTGATCCTCCCTTTTTGTCCACCCTAGTAGCTGGGACTACAGGCCCACACTACCACACTTGGCTAATTTTTTAATTTTTTGGAAAGACATTGTATTAGTTGTTTTCACACTGCTATACAGATACTACCTGAAACTATGTAATTTATACACAAAAGAGGTTTCATTGATTCAGTTCTGCGTGGCTGGTGAGGCCTCAGGAAACTTACAGTCATGGTGGAAGGCAAAGGGAAAGCAATAACCTTCTTCACAAAGTGGGAGGAGAGAGAGGGAGTGAAGGGGAAAGTACCACTTTGAAACCATCAGAGCTCATGAGAATTCACTCATTATAAGGAGAACAGCATGGGAGAAACCACTCCCATGACCCAATCATCTCCCACCAGGTCCCTCCCTAGACACATAGGGATTACAATTCAAGATGAGATTTGAGTGAGGACACAGAGAATACTGTCTCATTCCACCTCTGACCACTCCCAAATCTTGTGTCCTTTTCACATTTTAAAACCAATCATGCCTTCCCAACAGTCCCTCAATGTCTTAACTCATTCCAGCATTAACTCACAAATCCAAGTCCAAAGTCTCATCTGAGACAAGGCAAGTCCCTTCCACCTAGGAATCTGTAAAATCAAAAGCAAGTTAGTTTAGTTCCAAAATACAATAGGGGTACAGACATTGGGTAAATGTTCCCATTCCAAATGGGAGAAACTGGCCAAAAGAAAGGGGCCATAGGCCCCATGCAAGTCCAAATCTCAGCAAGGCAGTCAGTAAATCTTAAAGTTCCTGCTGGGCACGTTGGCTCACACCTGTAATCCAAGCACTTTGGGAGGCTGAGGTGGGCAGATCACCTGAGGTTGGGAGTTCAAGACAAGCCTGACCAACATGGAGAACCCATCTCTACTAAAAATACAAAAAATTAGCCGGGCATGATGGTGCATGCATGCCTATAATCCCAGCTACTCAGGAGGCTGAGGCAGGAGAATCGCTTGAAACTGGGAGGCAGAGGTTGCAGTGAGCCGAGATCACATCATTGCACTCCAGCCTGGGCAAACAAGAGCAAAACTCCATCTCTCAAAAAAAAAAAAAGAAAGAAAGAAAGAAAAAAATATTAAAGCTCCAAAATCTCTTTTGAGTCAATGTCTCAAATCCAGGTCACACTGATGCCAAGGAATGGGCTCCCACAGCCTTGGGCAGCTCTGCCCCTGTGGCTGCTTTTATGGGCTGACGTTGAGTGCCTGTGGCTTTTCCAGGCACATGGTGCAAGGTCTCTACCTTTCCAAGGCCTGGAGGACAGTGGCCCTCTTCTCACAGCTCCACTAGGCAATGCCCCAGCAGTGACTCTGTGTGGGGGCTCCAACCCCACACTTCCCTTTTGCACTGCCCCAGCAGAGGTTCTCTATGAGGGCTCTGTCCCTGCAGCAGACTTCTGTTGGTCATCCAGGCATTTCCATACATCCTCTGAAATCTAGGCGGAGGCTCACAAAGCTCAACTCTTGTCTTCTGCTCACCCCCAGCCCATACCGAAGCTGCCAAAGCTTGGGGCTTGCACCCCCTGAAACAACAGCTTGAGCTGTACATTGACCCTTTTTAGCCATGACTGAAGCTGGAGGGGCTAGGAGGCAGGGCACCAAGTCCTGAGGCTGCACAGAGCAGTAGGGCCCTGGGCCCGGCCCACAAAACTATTTTTCCCTCCTAGGCTTCTGGGCCTGTGATGGGAGGGGCTGCCATGAAGATCTCTGAAATGCCCTGTAGACGTTTTCCCCATTGTCTTGGTGATTAACATTCAGCTCCTTGGTACTTATGCAAATATCTGTAAGCAGCTTGAATTCCTCCCCAGAAAATGGGCTTTTCTTTTCTAATGCATGGTCAGTCTGCAAATTTTCCAAACCTTTATGTTCTGCTTTCCTTTTAAACATGAGTTTTAATTTTAAACCATCTCTTTGTGAACACCTATTACTGAATGTTTTCAGAATCAGCCAGATCACCTCTTGAATATTTTACTGCCTAGAAATTTCTTCTACCAGGTACCCTAAATTATCTGTCTCAAAATCAAAGTTCCACAGATCTCTAGGGCAGGGGCAAAATGCCACCAGTCTCTTTGCTAAAGCATAGCAAAAGTGACCTTTACTCGAGTTCCAGTATTTTCCTCATATCTGAGACCACCTCAGACTAGACTTCGTTGTTCGTATCACTATCAGCATTTTGGCCGAAACCATTCAACAAGTCCCTAGAAGTTCCAAACTTTCCCACATCTTCTTGTTATCTTCTGAGCCCTCCAAACTGTTCCAAACTCTGTCCACTACCGAATTCCAAAGTTGCTTCCACATTTTCTGGTTATCTTTATAGCAGTGCCCCACTCCCAGTACTGATTTTCTGTATTAGTCCATTTTCACACCACTATAAAGATAATACCTGAGACCGGGTAATTTATAAACAAAAGAGGTTTAATTGGTTCATAGTTCTGCATGGCTGGGGAGGCCGCAGGAAACTTACAATCATGGTGGAAGGCAAAGAGGAAGTAAGCACCTTCTTCCAAAGCAGCAGGACAGAGAGAGCACACAGGGGAAACTGCCACTCTTACGCCAACCAATCTCATGAGAACTCCCTCACCATCACAGGAACAGCATAGGGGAAGCTGCTCCCATGATCCAGTTGTCTCCCACCAGGTCCCTCCCTAGACACATGAGGATTACAGTTCAAGACGAGATTTGGGTGGGGACACAGAGCCAAACTGTATCAGACATGATCTCCCTATGCTCCCCAGGCTGGTCTCGAATTCCAGGCCTCAAGCTATCCTCCCACTTCAGCCTCCCAAAGTGCTGGGATTACAGGTGTGAGCCACCATGCCTGGCCTCTTGAAAAGTTAAATCTTAAATGGGCAAAAATCCTTAAAGATTAATAAATATTACAAAGTGGTTGCAATCACAAAAATTATCAAGGCTTTGGGATTAACGTCTGAGAAATCATTGTTTTATATTTTTTTCTTTTACCAAATAGTAATGTTGAACAGTTTATTTTTTACTAAATTGTTTTTAGTTGAATCATCTGGAGCTGGTGTTGACAAAAGTCAGTAGAGACATAGAGCTCAAAGCTCCCAGGAGCATCCCAATTCTGGAAGAAGCAGGAGCAGAGGGTTTAGAATCATGAGAAGATCATCATAAACACCCTCCTTGGAATATCTCAGTACCTCAGACCACAAAAATTACTCTCCACTTGAGTTTTGCCATCCATCACACTAAGGCAGAAACACACCTCACCTTCCTGCTACTCAAGGATTGACAAACAAAGGCGAAATCTCAGCTCTCTCTAAAATTCTTAAAGAACAGTGTTTGACTCTGTTCACTGGGATTTCCCAGGGCCATATGCCAGTAGGATTGATTTTGGAGTCCAGCAACCCTCATCTCTTAGTCCTTACATTGCATGCAGGTCCACAGGAGGAGAGGGCTGGCACTCAGAGGGTGATATCTTCTGTCCCACATCATTACTCTTACCACCCTGGCTTTCGGACTGCTGCATCTCTCTGAAAACCACCCAGTTCTGGGAAATATTGAGAGTTTAGTCCTCTTTCCTATCAGAATAAATAGATATCACTTTTTCTTTTCCAAAAAAATTGGAAATCAAATCCTCATCAGTTTAACAACTGTTGAGTTGAGGTGTCACCAGCAAGTACTGAGCTTTAACCATTTCCAAACAGAGCTTCTGGGAGGCACTGAGTTGGCACCTACCAAGGACTTGATCTTCACATAGAGGGAGGACAGAGACCAGGAAACAGTCATCTTTCTGCATTTCAACTCTGGGCTCCATTTTGTAGAGATGAATGCATGAAGAACATTCTTAACCCGGTATGTCTACGGCCATACCACCCTGAATGTGCCCAATCTTGTCTGAACCTAGTATGTGACATTCCCTATTGCTGATGCTTTCATACACTTTACCTTATTTAATCCTCATGACTTCCACTTTAATAATAATTACCTATGTTGTGAGGGTCATTATGCCAATTTTATGGATGAAGATAATGTGGCTCAAAGAAATAATTTTTAAGTAGTGACACCAAAATTTGGAATCTTCTTGAAACTTCTAACTCCTAGAAGACCACCATGCTGTAATTTTGGTCTTCACATTTAAATGGAATAGTGGTAGGCCAGGCACGGTGGCTCACACCTGTAATCCCAGCACTTTGGGAAGCTAAGGCGGATGGATCACCTGAGGTCAGGAGTTCGAGACCAGCCTGACCAACATGGAGAAACCACATCTCTACTGAAAATACAAAATTAGCCAGGTGTGGTGGCACATGCCTGTAATCCCAGCTACTTGGGAGGCTGAGGCAGGAGAATTGCTTGAACCGGGAGGCAGAGGTTGCAGCAAGCCAAGATTATGCCATTGCACTCCAGCCTGGGCAACAGAGCGAAATTCCATCTCGAATAAAATTAAATTAAAAAACTAATTGGAATAGTGGTATCCAATGTTGGGGAAAATGGAAGGAATGAGGGGTGACTGCTAATGAGTACAGGGTTTCTTTGAGTGGTGATGAAAATGTTCTAACATTGACTGTGGTGACCATTGCACAACCCCATGAGGACTCTAAAATTCATTGAATTGTACACTTAAAGTGGGTGAATTGTATGGCATGTGAGTTATACCACATAAAGCTGTTACCAAAAATTAGTATTTCATGGAGGCCTCTTCCCACCCTACTATGCAATAAACTCACAAAAACCTCTCAATTTTCAGTAACCCATATATTCTGAAGCACAAAGGCTTGCCTTATATCTCTTTGTAATTTTATGTAACAGACAATAAACATATGGCTCATTGTAATGATGAAAAAGATGCAAATTTCTGCACTCCAGCTGGGGCAGAAATGCCCAGTTACAAGCAGCTGAATGGAGATCAGAGAGGAGAATCATAATCCCAGATGAAAATAAGCAGGCAGCCGGCGCAGTGGCTCATGCCTGTAATCCCAGCACTTTGGGAGGCTGGGGCAGGTGGATCACAAGGTCAGGAGTTTGAGACCAGCCTGGTCAGCATGGTGAAACCCCCGTCTCTACTAAAAATACAACAAAAAATTAGCCAGGCATGGTGGTGCGTGCCTGTAGTCCCAGCCACTTGGGAGGTTGAGGCAGAAGAATTGCCTGAACCCAGGAGGTGCAAGTTGCAGTGAGCCGAGATTGCACCACTGCACTCCAATCTAGGTGACAGAGCAAGACTCCATCTCAAAAAAACTTAAAAAAAAAAAAAAAAAAAAAAGGCAAAATTTTCTCTAGCACAATCTTGCTCTCATTTCAAGAATCTGCCCACACGCTTCTCACACCTCCTCCTCTCCTGTCACTACCACCATGATCTTGTGGTTACACAATTTCATTCAGAGTCAAAATTAGAAATTAACTAAAGAAGCTATGGTATGGTATTTTATTCTAAGATGTCATCTCTTTTCAAATGAATCATCAGTTTAATAACAGCTTTCCCAGTGTTAAAATGCGGGGTAAAAATGCATTTTAGAATCAAAGAAATGTACTAATTCCTACGGAGATAGTAATCCAATTAAAGCATAATATCTCCATATTTGAAGAAATTTTCAGCACATTAAAATGCTTTCTAGAATCAGAGGGGTGATGAATCTTTAATGATGGGAATATATGCCTGACACAATAGAAGAGGACAGACTGGTGTTTATTGCTTAGGATGAAGAGGCAGCTTCCCAGAATCTATCAAATGCCCAAAGCCTGTGCCCTCCCCATTTATTTTTCTGGGCTGAACCCTCTCTCTCATTTTCAAGGGTAACAGGGGAAGTAGAAAAGGGCATGAGCTCTCCTTTGCAGGGACATGAATGAAACTGGAAGCCATCATTCTCAGCTAACTGGCACAGGAACAGAAAACCAAACACTACATGATCTCACTCATAAGTGGGAGTTGAACAATGAGAACACATCGACACAGGGAAGGGAACATCACACACTGGGGCCTGTTGGGGAGTGGGGGGCAAGGGGAGGGAGAACATTAGGACAAATATGTAATGTATGGGGGGCTTAAAACCTAGATGACAGGTTGACAGGTGCAGCAAACCACAATGGCACATGTATATCTATGTAACAAACATGCACATTCTGCACACGTATCCCAGAACTTAAAGTAAAATTTATATATATACAAATTTTATACATTATATATATATATAATACGTATTTCATATATATATATATATATATATATACATACATGAAGGGCATGAGCACTGAAATATGCTTCTTCTCAAAGGCCTAGAGAAGGCAGTGTGATTGCTGCAACTTCACGTTGCCAGAATGCTGCAAAGCTTTCAACAAAGAATTAGTAATTAGACCACTCAAGCTCTGAGGGAACTATGAACTCAAGTTTCTCTGAAGAGGTACTGTGCACAAGAAAAAGCAACTTAGAGGACCAAATTCTGCCTAAATGAGTGCTTTGATCTCTAATATTGGTCAGTCCATTTTCGGTTGGAGGTGGTGAGGAAATTCTAGTATCTCTGCTCCTGGCTTATCACAGGAGGGATTTGCCCACCCTAGTGCCCCTTGATTCCCTCCTGCCTTTTAAGATATTAGAACCTGAGACCCCACCACTACCTCAGCAAATGAGATTAAACATGGCAGAGAGTAAAATTCTCTGTTGTGCTCCTCTTGCCAACAAGTTGATTTCTTAGATTCTGGACTCCCTACACTCCCTGCCTTCTGCCTCGTCTCAGCTGCTCAGATCTTACTAGATTTGAGCCTGCCCAAACATCAGGTATTTGTCTGGTGGCATTACCAGGACGACTCCACAATCATCCATACATCCACATAATGACTATTTCCTGATGATAGAAACACAAAGTTCTAACCAAATGGTGGTGATATAGGATGAGACTGTTGATAGTGAGTTCCAAGCAGGCAGAAACTGCCACATTTCCTGCAAAAGAAATGCAGAGCAATTCTGCATAGAGATTATCTGGGGGGGAATTTTTAATTACATTTATAACATATGAATGAATGGCAGCACTAATGTGGAAATACAGAGCATATTTTGTTTTATAAATACAGAATATTGGGAATATTCAAAAATCAGTAGGAAAGCATATATTCTGGATTATGGTAATATTCTATTAACTTTGAGAAAAATTATAAATCAAAAAGCTAGGCTGGGCGTAGTGACTCACACCTGTAATCCCAGCACTTTGGGAGGCCAAGTTGTACAGCTCGCTTGAGCCCAGGAGTTTGAGACCAGCAGGGGCAATACAGAAAAACCCCATTTCTACAAAAACTACAAAGATTAGCCAGGTGTGGAGGCGTGCCTATAGTTCCAGCTACTCAGGAGGCTGAGATGGGAGAAGCACCTGAGCCTGAGAGGTCAAGGCTGGAGTGAGCTGTAATTATGCCACTGCACTCTAGCCTGGACAATAAGGTGAGACTCTTATATTAGAAGAAAAAAAAAGAAAAAGAAAAGTTAAACGCTTTACATTGCTATCAATGACTATATATAAAGGTATACTTTTCATTCAGTCATATATTCTCTTTCATTGAGAATAGGTCTACTGATTGAAATTGGTCATTTCCCTGGTTTTTACAATGTTGTTATACCAATCTTTCAGTTATTTCTCACATTCCTAATTTGCCAGCTGTATACATGGTTTGAATGGTCATCTTAATGACCTTTTACAAAGCTTCTCACCTTATCCTTACATGTACACTAACTTTATTTTCACACATAGTATTTATTGGATTACTCACTAGCAAAGATTCATAATTTCCCTGCGTTCCAGGAAACAGAAGCATTATAGCGAAACATAGTGCGTTATAGTAGAAAAGAAAGAGTAGGCTGGGCAAGGTGGCTCTTGTCTATAATCACAACACTTTGGGAGGCCGAGGCGGGAAGACTGCTCGAGCTCAGGAGTTGAAGACCAGCCTGGGCAACATGGCGAAACTCCATCTCTACATAAAAAGATATTGAAATTGGCTGAGTGTGGTGGTGCATGCCCAGCCCAAAAGGTTGAGACCGCAGCGAGCTGAGATCTCACCACTATACTCCAGCCTGGGTGACAGAGTGAGACCCTGTCTCAAAAAGGGAGGGGAAGGGAGGGGAGGGGAGGGGAGGGGAGAGAAAAGAAAGAGAGAAGGAAAGAAGGGATGGCAGGCAGGCAAAGAGAGAAAAAGAGAGAGAGAGAGAAAGAAAAGAAAAGAAAGAAGGAAGAAAGAAAAGAAAAAGAGAAAAGAAAAGGAAGAAAAGAAAGAATTTAAATTAAGAAAATGCAGTCAAGTGCCTTCTCCACCTCTTTCTAGCAGTGTTACCTTCGACAACTTAGTTCAGCTTTCTGGGACTTGTGTTATGCCTCAATAAAATGAGAGAGTAGTCAGATCAGGAACTTTTAATCTATAATTCTAAGAATTTTGTGTACCCAATGCTGGCAGACAATGCTCTGTCTAACAGGGAAGTGTGAGGCACTCGTGAACCCACACTCACAAGCACCCTTACGTACATAGAGGCTCGAGGCTATCTGCTGTACACATCAGACTTCTGGATATTGTTTTGTTCCCTGGCCTTAAAAAAAATGAAAAACCCCTGGGCTAGATGACATCTGAGTTCAGGACAGCTCTAACTTTCTCTAATCCTTCCTTCCACACTGCCATTTAGAAAAAGGCACTCGAAAAATAATGAGTGTTGATGATGGAAAACCCGACACTCAGCTATCAAGCACTGCTGGAATTAAGCCCCTCTGGACACACAAGATCCCTCACAACTCTGCATATGTTTAGCATTTCAAATGTGCAGCCTAATTAGCAGAGAAATTTTAAAAATTAAAAAAAAAAACCTAGTTGTTTAACGTAACTTTGCCATTGCTTTCAAATTGTATTCCCACCTGCAAATTTCACCACTGGATTTTTTTCACATACAGTTGACATTTTATTTCCCTGTTAAAGCCAAACTCAAGAAAAAAAAAAAAGAACAAGAGGAGAGAGAGAGGGGTGGGGATGGGGGTGGGGGAGAAAGAATCAAATAAGCAGCCGCGTAGGAGGATAAGCACAGCTTGATAAAGATCACCGGAAGAGTGCTGCCTCTGGAAAGTATGGGAGACTTGTAATAAATAATCCTGCATAAATCTAAAGAGATCTGAGATGTTTAACTAGTTTTTAAATGTGAGCAAATACACACACACACACAGCGGTCTAATAAGCTTTTGCTTCATATCCCGAACTCCATAAAAATGTCCTATTATTGGTATTCACAACAATTTGATGGCTTAGATAGATTATATTCCTTCGAGGCAGAAGGCAGCTACGACACAAGGCTCAAGTTTCTGAAGTTCGGATAGTTTTAGGGCATTAAAAATGTTTCCCATAGGAAGAATTAATTTCTCCAGCAAAAAACAAGGAGTGAGAATTTCTTCAAGTAATCCCATGCTTTGGACAGAAACAGTGGAAATTCCTGGTCTCATAGGTGACTTTTGCAGAAAGGCTTAGACCAGGATTTTCCCAGAAGGCCATATCCAGGTCTGTTAGAAGTGTATAAGCATGAGAGTATGGAAGAAATTTGCATATTCATTGTGCAAAGTTTACATAGACTGACAAGGTCCATATGGTTGAATCTCGGGCACTTTTCAAGTTTTCACATTTGATTGCTGCTACCTTTAAGTTAGCCAGTTTGAAAGTTGACTCATCTATATTCCTTCTCCCTCAGCTAACATTACGGTCTTAGGTCTCCTGAGGCAAGGCACATTACTTAATTCTTAGACTCATAGGAAGGATTATGAGATGTGAGAGTTGAAAAGGTTTTGTTTTCGACTTTACATACAGATTTAGAAAAGTAACGGCAAGGTCGTTCAGAATTTTTCAACGGCCCCCCTGAGCTGGAGTTTGGAAAACATTGTCCTTCTGGTGAAAATGCATAGAAACCCACCTAAGAATTAGTTGAGAGCAGAGGCTTTGGAGTCTAATAATCATGGGTCTTTGTCCCAGTTCCGCTTCTCACCAACTGAAATTCAGCATGTTATTGAACTTTGCAGAGACTTTATTTTCTCATCTGCAAAATCTGAATTATAGTATAGATCATTTCATAGGACTGTGCAAATTAAAGGAGATGCTTTTGAAGTGTTAGATTTAGCTCATCATTGTTTTAGAATATTAACTCTGTTCTTTGCTGCATGGCTTTCATGTTGAATAGCATCAAAGGCGTCCTACAGATAATTTTTCCTGAATAAACTTTCATAATCAAACCTTTCATATTCTATATCAGCACAAGAACTAAGGTTAATTCATGGTGGGGAATTTAAATATCCTGAAAAAAAAATTTTTTTTAACTCAGGTTATTAATCTCATTGCCAAATCACCAGCACCCTCATCATCCTAGTTCATCATCAGTGAACTAAGGTCACCATGCTTTTCTGCACCGCCTCAGAGCCCAACACATTTCATAGTCATTACCTTAGTTCATACCCACTTTTAAAAAAGAACCACATGGGGCTGGATGCGGTGGCTCACGCCTGTAATCCCAGCATTTTGGGAGGCCAAGATGGGAAGGTCATCTAAGGTTGGGAGTTTGAGACGAGTGGGACCAACATTGAAAAACCCTGTCTCTACTAAAAATACAAAAAAAGAAAAATAGCTGGACGTGGTGGCGCATGCCTGTAATCCCAGCTACTTGAGAGGCTGAGGTGGGAGGATTGCTTGAACCCAAGAGACAGAGGTTGGGGTGAGCCAAGATTGCACCATTGCATTCCAGCCTGGGCAACAAAAGCAAAACTCCATCTCAAAAAAAAAACAAAACAAAAAAACACATGGGTCTGAGCTGTTTCAGGAAAACGAGTACAAGTAGGTATTTCTTTTCCCCCTTCCGACTCTTCCATTTAAAAAGAAGGGATAAAGAAACAAAACTCAGCAGCTAGAAGGAGAGAAGATGTTAATTCCAGTCCTTCGCTGCTTTTAATTTGAGGCATTTCAGTATGGCTATTTCTCAGAGTCATTGAGGGCTAATGGTGCAGTCTGATTTTGCCTGGATGAATTTCCCATGACAAACGATATTGGCTCATCATTTGTGGTCGTGATGGAGTGCCAGTATTTTTCTTCCTCCAAAGCTTGGGTAGGACAGCATGGAGCTCTTATGTTCTTTAGGACATTTGTTTCCAATTTTACAAACACTGTGAATGTGGTTATTTTTGTAGCTGTTAGGAAAGTGCATGGCATTTGGTTTTTCTTGTTGGAGTTAATTATAAATCATTAGATTTCCAGTGCCCACAACAAAGTCCTTGGACCTTGAAGCTCAATCACTGGTGATTGCAATAGTCCTACCCACAGCCCCCACCTCTTGCTAAATCTCTCCATTTCTCATTATGGATCAGGAGGGAGAAGAGGGCGTTATTTTAAGATGTTTTTATTGGCTTCTAAATGTGAAGCTTTGGTTCCAAAGTCGTCTTTTTTTCCCAGAGCAAGATAAACTTCTGGGGGTTGTAAATCATGGGACTTTTGCATCATTTGACAGGGTCCATGTTTAAGAGTCATTCCAATCACCTCGCTGATGACTTAGGAAGCCAAGAGAGTTGCCCACACATCCTGAAAAGGACCCTTTCAGTAGCACTGGGCCTATGTCCAGCTCTGTTGCTTCAGGACAATAAATCATTTCTATTTTTCACCCCCTCCCCACCTTCATCGCCATTTTTAGAAAACAGCATTGTGACCTGACTGGTAACTTTAGGGCCAGCCATTGGCAAAACAGACCCCTCTTCCTTCCCACAGTAAGGCACCCACATCTTTATACTACCCTGAGCTTCCTGCTGTAATTACCCATCCCATCTCACTCTCCAGGACAGCACTCATAGTGCCAAGATTTTTCCCACCAAAATGTCCCTATCTTGAGTGTTATTTTTCAACAAGCCTCTGTTTCCTGCTAAAGAGTAAATGGTTAATCTAATTTTTAAAATAAATACCAGTACTCAGTAAGTGCCAACTGCAATGACATGAGAGGAGGACTTGCTTTGTACTGTTTTATTTAAAACAAACAAACAAAAGGCTGGGAATGGTGGCTCAAGCCTGTAATCCCAGCACTTTGGAAGGCTGAGGTGGGTGGATCACCTGAGATCAGGAGATCGAGACCAGCCTGGCTAACATGGTGAAACCCCGTTTCTACCAAAAAATACAAAAAATTAGCCAGGTGTGGTAGCACACAACTGTAATCCCAGCTACTTGGGAGGCTGAGGCAGGAGAATTGCTTCAACGTGGGAGGCGGAGGTTGTGGTGAGTAGAGATCGTGCCACTGCATTCCAGTTTGGACAACAAGAGTGAAAGTTCATCTTAAAAAAAAAAAAAAAAAAAAAAAACCCTCCAAACCCGCCCTTCGTTCAAGCCCTTCTTTGGTTGAATCAGGGTGGGTAGTTGAGACTCTTGTTCACTTCTTCACCCTCAATGCCTAGAACAGACCCTGGCACACAGTAGGGTCCCAGGACTATCTGTGAATGAATAAGAGCCCACCCCGCTTTCCATTTCCCTCCCTGACCCAGATCCTGAGGGGGCCTCTGAGAGAAGAGCTTGCAGCCAATGCAGCTGATGAAATAGATTACCCTAGCATCTTGGTGCCAAAGACCACTTAGTCCAACCTCACTGCTTCATAGATGAGGAAACCAAGACCCATAAAAACAGTCTCCTGCCCCAGGTCACATAGGGAATGATTCTGCTATAGCCCCCGATCTTGGGTCCCTAGACTCCCAGGTCAGGGCTCATCCCCTTGGGTTTGCTGCCCTGTTCTTTACTTTTCAGCGTAAGACTTCTGGAGAAGGCTCGCTAGAATCACTGGGACAGGGCTGAGCACAGTGGCTCACACCTGTAATCCCAGCACTTTGGGAGGCCACGGCGGGTGGATCACCTGCGGTTGAGAGTTTGAGGCCAGCCTGACCAAGATGGAGAAACCATTCTCTACAAAAAATACAAAATTAGCTGGGTGTGGTGGTGCTTGCCTGTAATCCCAGCTACTTGGGAGGCTGAGGCAGGAGAATCGCTTGAACCCAGAAGGTGGCCTGGGCAACAAAGTGAGACTCTGTCTCAAAAAAAAAAAAAAAAGAATCACTGAGATAGATGTCCTTCCAGCCTCCTAAAGAGGATCACTCCTTTTTTTTTCTGCCTTCTAAGCTGGAGTTCCAAGTTTTGATGTTACTTGAAGACAATCAGGCAGTATGAAAAGAAAATCAAGTACATTATCCCTTCCCTTTATTTCCCATGCAAAAATATATTTTTAAAAGTTAACGTGGCATCCTAGCCCACTGCCAGGAGGTGATGGTAAGAAGAGGCGAATCAGAGGATAGTCGGAACTGGGCAGATGTTTGAATGCTGGCTCATGGCCACCCTCTGTCAAATGACATTGATCTTTGGTTTTGATCTCCACTTACTAAAGAACCAAACTAGACAAATTTCCTTCCAGTGACTTTGTGTAAGAAGGAGGAAGACAATCAGAGATAATCAGTAATTCATTCCAATATGTGTTTGGCCCCAACATTCCAGGAAAATAGCCCATGTTAGTGTAACCAAAGATGTCCTCACTAAATCCAAACATTATTCCGTAATCTTTATTTTCCTTCTTCTCTCAGTAATATTGACACTGGTAATCCCTCTTCCCTTCTTGACACACTACTTTCCAATAGCTAACGAAGATCTACTTTTAATGCAACAGACAGACACACACACGCACCCCCCCAGCCTTATGATTATGAGAGGAGCAGGATATCTGAAAATGTAAGTTCTCAATCCCTCTCCCCTTCCTTTCTGCTCCCAGGAATCCCCACAAACAACAGACACAATAATGACTGTCAGCTTGAAAGCAACATGCAGAGCTTGAAGACTCCCGTCCAAAGCAGATGCCGAGGTGAGGATTTCAGGACATGTTTGTGAAGGTGATCCCAGGATGTACCTTGAGGAAGTGAGGCAGAAGGCAGGCAGGAAGGGAGGAATACCAATTAAAGACTTCTTACTAGGGTAGCTGGGTCCTCTGCCCATTTGGGATCCCCTGAGAAACTTCAAAAACACAGCTGAGAATTATCCCACTGGAGGGTGAGGAAGCTGGGGTATTTGTCCTCCAACTCTTGCCCCACATCAGTAGAGAATCCACAAGGGCTGTCACTCTCCCACGCCTCTGGCCTGCCCCACGTGGCCCCCATAGTCTCTGCAGATAGCAAACCCATGCAGGCAGATGCAGGATGGTCGTGGGCATGGAAGGAAGCTGTCTGCAGAAGTTCTCTACGGAGGCTGAGGGGAGGTATGCACGCACCGACAGCACAATAGCACATAGCACGTCTCGCAGAGAACAAACAGGTGATCAAAAACTACCCACTACTCCAAAATGAGTGACCTGCTGTTGAGAATGGAGAGCGCTGTGGGAGGTAAGAGGTGGGGCATTTGCTGCACAAAGAAATCACAGGAAACCCAGTGGGAGACTGCGCTTTTCCTCTAAATAGTAACCTTATTCCTAGAAGGCCCTTGCCCCGGCTCATTCTTTGTCTCAGTTTCAAAAGAAGTTTCTTGAGGAGGCCTTCCCTGACCTGCTCTCATGCCCTTCCCTCCGGTAACCTTAAGATGCTTATAAACCAGTGTCCGTCTTTCCCCAAGGACTCACATTCTCTTAGCCTCTTAGCACAGGAACAGGTCTGCCTTACTCACTTCTGTGTTGCCACCACCTGGCACACAGCCTAGACATGGAAGACGTTCAGTAAGTATCTAGAGGTGTCGCAGGAACATAGATTTAATGTGGCGTGACTGTGAGTCATACTGTGTTCAGTGTGAAGGGATCGAGTTGGGCCCTCTGGCTCATTTTGCCTGTTTTCACGTGGTCACTCCCCTTCTTCTGTGGATGGCAGGTGATGCTGTGGTTCCTCAATGCAGCTCAAGTCAGTAAAAACTCAGGTGAGAGGATTCCGTCAAGTTTCATTAAAGGATATTTACTAAAACTTTCTCCCTCTAACCTCCTTACTGTCACAACCGATTTATAAAGAACAAGGGCTTACGACTATAAAGGATTTAATCAAGTTTTCTCTTTTCTTGAGAGGGTAAAAATTCAGCTTCCTTATAGAGGGAGTTGTTTGTTATCGCCGCCTATTGTGGGAAGGGCAAGCCTGTTCCACTTAATGACTAGCATTTTCTCAGGTTTTTATTTTCTTAGAGCTTTTCATAGCAGATACAACAGTTATGGGGAGGAGACTGGCAGATGGGCTGCCCTCAGACACGGCAGAGGGAGATGGGATAGCAGAAATGGAAGAGGGACACGAATCACTCTTAGAGAACTATCCCCTAGTTCTCTGACAATGTGTTTTCCATCAAGACATGTAACAGTAACTCACTCATATTAACTCAAGTAAGGTGTGGAGGTGGTTGTAAGAAAAAGAAATGCCTCATGGGACCTGGGCATAGTGGCTCACACCTGTAATTCAGCACTTTGGGAGGCCGAGGCAGGAGAATCAACTGAGCCCAGGAGTTTGAGATCAGCCTCGGCAACATGGCGAAACCCCATCTCTGGGGGGGAAAAAAAAAGAAGAAAAATTAACTGGCCTTGGTGGTGCTAGGGAGGCTGAGGCAGGAGGATCACTTCAGCCCAGGAAGTTGAGGCTGCAATGAGCCATGATCATACCACTGCACTCTAGCCTGGGTGACACAGGGACACCCTGTCCCAAAATTAAAAAGAAAGAAAAATATGCCTCATGAGAAAGCAGAAAAATTTGAACAACCACACTCAGGAAAGGCAAGAAACAAGGCACATCTAGGGCTGGGCCTCTTAACTCTTTTTGTTCTTTCTATTCCTCTAACGATAACCTTGCTCATTATTTCTGCATCATTCATGTGTTCCTCTTTTCATATGTTAACATTATTTTAATACTAGCTCCTACAGCTAACTGGTAAAGGGGTCTTTATTTCTCAATTCCATACCCCAAGAAAGGAGTCTGGCCTGCTCTGCTTATTTGAATTGAGACAAATTCTAGTAACAAGTCATGGGTTATTGACAAGCCCATAGACAATGCTAACTTTGAGACAAGTATGGAATCAATGTGGTGGGAGTAAGAATGGGAAGAGAATGCTGAGCATGGTACTTCATGCCTATAATCCCAGCACTTTGGGAGGCTGAGGTGGGTAGGTCACCTGAGCCCAGGAGTTCAAGACCAGCCTGGGCAACATGATGAGACCCCATCTCTGTAAAAAAAAAAAAAAGTACAAAAATTAGCCAGGCATGATGGCACATCCCTGTAGTTCCAGGTACTCAGGAGGCTGGGGCAGGAGGATAGCCTGAGCCTGGGGAGGTTGTGGCTGCAGTGACTCGTGATCATGCTCCTACACTCCAGCCTAGGTGGAGTGAGACCTTGTCTAAATTAAAAAAAAAAAAAAAAAAAAAAAAAAAACAGAGAGAATGGGAAGCGAGAGTTTTAAGGCATAGAACATAGACATACCCACTCAGGTGAGTGTGAAGGCAGAACTTCCTGAGAAAGTAGTGTACACTGTATAAATAGCCAAAAATTAACTGCCTCAATCCTCCCCCAGCAGAGACTGGTGGCTGGTGACTTAAGATGCAGAAATTTACATTTGTTTTAAGACAGCTTCTTCTTCACTGTTCCATGCAGACCAGTGACTTCCAACTGAGAGCGTCTTCAATTCCCTGCCTGAGGCTTTTGCAAATCATAGCTCCACTCAGGCTCAAGGCAAGCCAGAGGTGCCTGGGAGTTGATGGCACCAAGAGCAGTCTTCAGTGACAAATGAGAGTTGGTAAATACCCCAGAGGCTTTGGCCTTTAGGCAGGACAACTCTAAGGCTTGTTCTGTACTTTCTCTGAGAGATCCAGAGAGCAATTGGGCCAGTTTCCCATAGAAATAAGCTGCTCTGTGGCACATGTTCTATCAGCCCTCTTCCCTTCCTCGTCTCACTTCATGCTACTGCCCGTGACTTGGAATTTACAAATCCTAACTCAGGGGGTGTTTCCTGAAAACTCAACCTATGGAAATAATTTTCCACATTTCAGGGATTGAACTTTCTGAAATACTTTTTTCAGATCTGTGCTCCAGATCTCCTTCTCCTCCCACTGCATCATGGTTCCCTGGCCCCTGTTCTGTGACGCAATCACCTCGAAACACGCAGATTGCAAGGCAATAAAAATCCACAGATTTATCATTTCCTAGCATAAGATGTGTTTGCTCTACTGATAAAATTGGACAAGTGGTTAGCTCCCAGATTTTCTGAACTTGTGGAACAGGTCACATCTGAGCAATTAAAACAGTAACTTAAGCCAGTTTAAGAAATGAATCGGCCAGGCCTGGTGGCTCACACCTATAATCTCAGCACTTTGGGAGGCTGAGGTGGACCAATCACTTGCGGTCAGGCATTCAAGACCAGCCTGGCCAACACAGTGAAACCCGTCTCTACTAAAAATACAAAATTAGCCAGGAGTAGTGGCACATGCCTATAATCCCAGCTATTTAGGAAGCTGAGGCAGGAGAATCGCTTGAACCCAGGAGGTGGAGGTTGCAGTGAGCCAAGATCGCACCACTGCCTGGGCAACAAGAGTGAAACTCCATTTCAAAAAAAAAAAAAAGAAAGAAAGAAAAAAATGAATCAAGTAGTCCAGGCTCAGAAATATGTCAGAGAAATGCAGTCAACAACTAAAATAGTAATTTTAAAACAAAAAAGCTCTTCAAATGAAAGGTAGATTCCATTTATGCTTAGGAACTCAACATCAACATCATAAAGGTTCTGCCAAGTTAATATATAAATTTAATTCATTCCAAATAAGAATTATCAGCAGTATTTTTTAGATATTTTCTTATGGAAAAATAAACAAGTAAAACTAGCCAGAAAAATTGCATTTTAAAAAAGCAATGAGGGAAAATTAGCCTTGCCAAATATTAAAATACGATATAAAGCTACATTAATTAAAGCAACATAATACTGTCCTATAAATAGAAATGTCAATGGAATATTCCAGTAATAGACCCCAAAGCATAGTGAAATTTAATATATGATAAAGGCATATTATTAAAGAAATACATTCACACAATGGGTAGCCATATGGAGAAAAAAATGAATCCATTCCTCTAAACTTGAAACAAAATAAATTACAGATGGAGTAAATATTTAAATGCAAAAAATGAAAACCACAAAATTATAGAAAAAAACAGAAGAGATGTTTGTACAATCTTGGAATGAGGAAGGCCTTCTAAGCATGACATGTAAATCAGAAGTCATGGAAGAAACGACCGTTAAGTTTGCACAAAAAGAAAACATTTTTGCACACCGAAAACCTCCATAAGCAAAGTCAAAAGAATACATGGCCAAAAAAATGATGTATATTTGTGCAATTCATATCACAACTGGCTTAGTTCCATAACATATAAAGAACTCCTAGAAATTATTATGCAAAATCAACAACTTAATATTTGCTAGCAAGGGATATAAGCAGACAATCCATAGAAAAGTAAAGATACTCATAAAGCATGATTAGTTTCAGTCATAATATGAAATACTTAACCTTACTAATGATAATGTAAGTGGAATTAAAACTATGAAGTTCCATTTTTCATCTATCCAGTTGACCACATGGAAAAGTTTAGAATCAACTGTTTTTTGTTTGCTGGCTTGTTTTTAGAGAGAGGGGTATTGCTCTGTTGTCCAGACTGGAGTGCAGTGGCAGAATCATGGCTCACTGTAGCCTCAAACTCCTGGGATCAAATGACCCTCCAGCCTCAGCTTCCTGTATAGCTAGGACTACAGGAGCATGCCACTACACCCAGCTAATTTTTTTTATTTTTTCATAGAGGGGGATCTCACTATATTTCTCAAGCTGGTTTCAAACTCCTGACCTCAAACACTCCTCCTGCCTCAGCCTCCCAAAGTACTGGGATTACAAGCATAAGCCACCACACTTGGCCCACTCTGTGTTGTTGAAGAACAGGCAATCTTACACACTGCTGGTACAAATACGAAGGACGGTATCTACTAAAATTATAAATGCACGTACCCTTTGACCCAGCAATTCTCCTTCTGTGGGCAGTTCAGAACCCTCTCTAGAACAGGAGTTGGGGAACTTTTCCTATGAAGGGCCAAATAGTAAATATTTTAGGCTTTGCAGGTCAAGTGCTCTCATCTCAGCTACTCAGTCCTGTCACTGCAGCATGAAATCAGCTACTGACCATCAATATGTGAATAAGCATGGCTGGGTTTTAATAAAACTTTATTTACAAAACAGGTTGTAAGAAGACTTGGCCTGCAGGCCGTAGTTTGCCAACTCCTGCTACAGGAGGGCAGCAAAAGCAAAAAGGCTGCATACACCCTTGCTGTGGCAGAGACCACTGGCTGTTCCCAACTCCATTACTTGCATATAGTAAAAGCTCTGCAGCTAGGACTTAGATGCCCAGCCAGGAACTGCATTTCTTTTTTTTTTTTTTTTAAATATATATATACTTTTTATTGCATTTTAGGTTTGGGGGTACATGCGAAGAACATGCAAGATTGTTACATAGGTACACACATGGCAGTGTGATTTGCTGCCTTCCTCCCCATCACCTGTATCTGTTATTTCTCCCCATGCTATCCCTCCCCAACTCCCCACCCCCTGCTGTCCCTCCCCTTTTTCCCCCCGACAGACCCCAG
>PVKV010016855.1:0-49473 GCA_004027835.1 Alouatta palliata | reverse complement strand
CTCTACGGTAGCCTTCAACTCTTGGGCTCACATGATTCTCCCACCTCAGCCTCCTGAGTAGCTGGGTAGCTGGGATTACAGATGTGCTCCACTGTGCCCAGCTAATTTTTAAAAAAATTTTCTCCATAGAGGTGGGGTCTTGCTATATTGGTCAGGTCCTCCCTCCTCCTCCTTTCAAAGTGCTAGGATTATGGGTATGGGAGCTAAATAGGATTAGGAAGCTTGGCCCTTGGCGGGCTCTTCTTTGAGGGTGGGGGCTGAACAGTGGGAGGGCTTAACTGTGTTCCTTGGTGAGGGGCACAGGCATCTTTCTAGAAGCTGTAGGGACCATATGTTTAGCCTGTTAGATTACTGAATAGGTGATTTCAGTACAAATTTATCACAAAGATATATAATAAAAGTTCCAATCGCGTGTGGCTAGTTCCCACCAAGCATCTATTAAAAAAGAAGAAATGTGCCCTCTCATTTGAAGCATTTGTTGTGTGCCTACTGTGTACAAGCACCGTGCTGGCAAGAGAGCACCCTTCGCTTCTGCTGTGAAACCTGCCATCCAACAGGAGAGAAGGAATACATTAGATTCATTATCACCCAGATCGTTAATGGAATGATGAGAAATACTTTGAGGAAAGAGAGCACATAGCAGAGAGATTGAGCTGGTCTCAGTGGTCACGGCAGGCTCCCCGGAAGGAGGGGCCTAAAGCAGATGCAAGAAGGAAGAGTAGGATGTGGCAGGTGACAGAGAGGTATACCGGGAGGGAGGAACCTTGCCCTCAGCACATTCCCCAACAGAGAACCCTGTTCGCAATGGTAGGGCCCCTTTTTAAGGGCACCCTGTTGGCATGGAGATAATATACTGAAGAAATGCCAGGAGCGGTGGGTCATGCCTGTAATCCCAGCACTTTGGGAGGCCGAGGCGGGTGGATCACCTGAGGCCAGGAGTTTGAGACCAGCCTGGCCAACATGGTGAAACCCCATCTCTACTAAAAATACAAAAATTAGCTGGATGTGGTGGTGGGCGCTGTAATAGCAGCGACTCCGGAGGCTGAGGCAAGAGAATCACTGGAACTTGGGAGGTGGAGTTTGCAGTGAGCTGAGATCACGCTACTGAACTCCAACCTGGGCGACAGAGCAAGACTCCATCTCTCTCTCTCTCTCTCTCTCTCTCTCTCTCTCTCTCTATATATATATATATATATATATATATATATATGCAACCACATCTTGCTGTGTATTTTCACAAATTTTTGCTAATATATAAGGCTCACTTCCCAACACCCCAGCCACAAAGCAGGTGCCTTCGCTTATGGCTGCACCTCATTGGATGATTCACTGGGGCAGTGGAGGGACCATGACAGAGACAGGTTGTTTGTGGGAATAGACTGGAGATGCTGAGACTACATCAAAGTGTGAGTGGTCCCTGAGTGGGAGGCTGAGCCTGGGAGAGGGGCTGGGGTGGAAGCTGGACACATGGAGGTCACTTCCCTGGAGATGTGAGCACAAGGTCACTAGGAAGACACATGAGAGACAGGACAGGTGAGCTCAGAACCTCACGGAATTCTATATTTAGCAGGTATAAGAAGGGATTGTTGGAGTGGGTAAGGAAGAAGTAGGGGAAAAGGACCCCAGAATCCAATGAGAAGGAGAATCGAGATGGCAGGGCTTAAGGGGCATTGGGAGTGGAGAGGAGGAAGCACTTGTGGGATAGAGGAGAGGGGTTCCTGTTTCACTGTGTGCCTGCTGACCCCGGAGTCTACTAATTTGCTTACCTGGCCTAGGCATGGAATAGCCCTGGGGAACTTGGCTTTTGGGCGTCTCTAGCCTGGGGCCACCTTGAATGCTTGGGTCTCATCACAGCCATTCCTGTGTTACTGACTAAGGGTGGGGTAGGTTTCAGAGAGCCTCTGCCAGGGTGTTGGTGCCAGCTGGCCTCTGCAACTAGGATCTTTCTATCCCCCGCCCATGGACAAACCAGAAAACAGCCTTTCAGGTGTCCCACTGCCGCCCTGCCCTGGGGATGCCCTCTTCCCCGTACACTGACCTCTACATGCCCAGGAATTTTTAGGCAGCAGCTGGACCTATTCTCCTTCTTCCTCTAAGCCCCAAAGGGTTGAGTGGGCGGGGGGTGCTCCTCCTGGGGAAGCTGCTTTCCTGCGTGCTGTGTGGTGTGGACAAAGTCAGAGGTACCAGTTGGGGAAGTACTGCAACTTTCTTTATGCTCCTGTAAATCAGATAAGTCTCTGTTTCAAACCCCCATGTGCTAAGTGGTAGGAGCTCAATCTAATTCATTCTGGGGAAACACAGTTCATTGGAGGTTCCTCAGTTGAGGTGGGGATTCCCCAGCCCCCTTCTCCCTGGGATGGAGGGTGTGGCTTGCGCAAAGGCATCTGGGCCAGCCAGGTGTCCTTCAATGCTGCTGCCTAGTGACTTCCCATGTCCATGATGTGTCTGTCCCTGCCTCACCCTCATCTTTTTTTAAAAAATTTACTTCAAGTTCTTGGATATATGTGCAGAATGTGCAAGTTACATAGGTATACATGTGCCATAGTGGTTTGCTGAACCTATCAACCTCTCATCTAAGTTTTAAGCCCCACAAGCATTAGGTGTTTGTCCTAATGCTCTCCCTCCCTTTGCCCCCCAAGTCCTGACAGACCCCAGTGTGTGTTGTTCCTCTCCCTGTGTCCATGTGTTCTCATTTTTCAACTCCCACTTATGAGTGAGAACATGCGGTGTTTGGTTTTCTGTTCCTGTGTTAGTTTTCTGAGGATGATGGCTTCCAGCTCCATCCATGTTCCTGCAAAAGGACATGAACTCATTCTTTTTTATGGCTACATAGTTATTCCATGGTGTATATGTGCCACATTTTCTTTATCCAGTCTATCATTGATGGGCATTTGGGTTAGTTACAAGTCTTTGCTACTATAAGTAGTGCTGCAATAAATATACAAGATGAGGCTGGCCCTCATCTTGAAGCCTGGTGCCCCAGCTCTGTGTGCTTCCTCTCCCAGCCAATTGCACCTTCTTCCCAGCTGTATGGGAATGGTCAGTGGCTCTCCTGGACTGCTCTGGAGCCTTGGGGAACTGAGAGGTGCTGATTGAGACCTACCTGCTCCCCACATGATCAAACCTGTCCTTTCCCTCCCAGCCTAGTGGTGCAGGAAGTTCTGCAGGATGTTAGATAGGGTTTGGCTGTGTCCCCACCCAAATCCCATTTGAATTTTAACTCCCATAATTCCCGTGGGTTGTGGGAAGGACCCAGTGGGAGATAATTGAATCTTGGGGGTGGTTTCCCTTATGCTGTTCTCATGATATTGAATAAGTCTCATGAGATCTGATGGCTTTATAAGGGGGAATTTCCCTGCATATGCTCTCTCTTGTCTGCCACCATGTAAGATGTGCCTTTTGCCTTCTGCCATGGTTGTGAGGCCTCCCCAGCCATGTGGAACTGTGAGTCCATAAAACTTCTTTTTCTTTAACAGTTATGCAGTCTCAGGTATGTCTGTTTCAGCCGCATGAAAATGAACTGATGCAACGTTGGATCCTGCTAAGTTGGGGGGCGGAACCCAGGTGTTCTCCGACAGCCCTACTAGCCTCACACTTTGTACTGTTCTCCCCTTTGATTAGTCAGTATTGATTGAGTGATGGAAGCACCTGGGTTGCATGTGGCTCCTAATGTTTTCCCACCCACTTCTCAACTTTCGAAAGATGGCTGGGTGTGGTGGCTCATGTCTGTAATCCCAGCATTTTGGGAGCTGAGGTGGGAGGATTCTTTGAGACCAGGAATTTGAGGCCAGCCTGGACAGCATAGGGAGACCTCATCTCTACAAAACATAAAAAAAGTTAGCAGAGTGTGGTGGCATGTCCCTGTAGTCCCAGAGGCTGAGGCAAGAGGTTCGCTTGAGCCTGGGAGGCTGAGGCTGCAGTGAGCCATGATTGCACCATTGTATTCTAATCTGGGCAAGAGAGTGAGACCTTGTTTCAGAAAAAAAAAGAAAAAAGACAAAAGTCAGAAATACAATGCCTTTGTGATCTTGTTTGTAACTTCTCTACAGCAGTGGATACTAGCTATGCCTGGAGCTACCTGCACAGTGAAAGGTGGTCAGGCTTTGGAGGAGCACAGAGGTCCAGACCTGCTGTTTTCCCATCATGGGCTCTGAATCCCTGACCCTCACCTCCCCTGTGATCCTTGGACCCTGGGATCACATGCCTGCAAGCAACAGCCATGACTCCCTGAGGCGGGATTGTAAAAGCAGCAGTCAGTTTAAGTTTAGGTGAGAGCAGGCATTAATGTGGGAAGAATTGTCCCTCCATGTCATCAGTTCTGGAAATATAAGTTAAAATAAACATAAAGCAGAAGGGTCCACAAAGAAGAAGGTCATTTCCTTACCTGGAAGGAATGAACCTTCTGGGGCCATCAGGTGTTCTTCTTAGTGACCTCAGCAAACCTAAGGAAGGCCAGAATATAGAGGCCCGTGTTAAAAGTGTGTGGTCTGAGATGGCTGATTGGTCAAGTGTTGAAGAAGAGACTGGGGGTCATGGTGGTCTTGGGCTTAGTTACTACATATGTCCATCAAGATTTGGGATGCAGAGTCTGAAGGATGCCATGAGATTGCTTGATGAAAAGGAAGCAGGATTTTGCTACACCTACTGTGTGCTAGGCACTGCAGATAGAGGTAATTACCACAGCCCTCCCACCCTCAAATTGCTCATAGACAGTAGTGGAGACAGAATCTGAGCAGATGGTTATATGACAGCATCTAGCCCAAAGTCTGGTGCCTCACCTGGATGAGTGAATGACCAGATGGGAGACTGAGATAAATATGAACATGGCAGAGAAGTAGACACAAATGAGAGAGGAATTCACTCCACTGGGGCTAGGATGGCAGATAGCTTCAGTGAACATGGGGCTGGGGATGCCAAGACTTGGGGTCTAGTCCTGAAGCTGTCATGTGCTCACACTGTGGCCCCTGCAAGCCACCCCTGCTTTATGGGTCTTATTTTTCTGGGCTGGGAGTGGCCCCCCCTGCAAACCAGAGTGTGTGTGCTTGTTAAACGGGGCATCTGCAATGCTGCCTGGACGTTTCTGCTCTGTGGCAATATGGGCCCATTTTGGCCACATCTTTCAAGTTTCTGAAGGTGCAGGGAATTTGAACATTTGCAGGAAGTCTGAATTTCTTTTTCTTTCTTTTCTTTTTTTACTCAAGACCTGCCATCCAGTTAACAGGAAGTCTGAATTTCTAAGTGGCAAATATTTCCAATAAAAAAGAAAAATAACACTGTATGGGACAAAAATCCTGTGGATTCCATTTGGCCCTTGTTCATCTAGGGGCTGGGTGCTCTCAGAGGATTTTCCCTACTTGGACAGTCAGGGAATCACTGTTACCTCGAGATTCTCTGTGGCACAGAAATTCTGCCATTGAGGTCACAAACCATTGTGAGGCACCCACGAATGCCATAGTCTGGCGGGCATGTGTGGCCACCATGTATTCCAGAGGACCCAAGGACCATCTGTAGAATCTGGGACCAGTCCTGATACCCTCCTTCCCTCATCTTGTGATCCTACCCCAAAGCCTCGCACACACACTCAACATTTAAAATGTTAAAAAATAGATTTATAGGGTGCAGGTGCAGTTATGTTGCATGGATATATTGCCTCGTGGTGACGTCTGAACTGTTAGTGTAACCATCACCCTAGAACATTTATATCTAGTAGGTAATTTCTTATCTCTCACCCCCTCCCACCTTCCCACCCTCTTACCTTTCCTAGTCTCCAATGTCTAATAATATTTATTAATTATTAACAGACATTATCCAATGCCTTTTATATGTATTAAAGCCTCTGGGTGCCTGATCTGTTACAAGCACAACTACTTTTGAGAATTGTCTATGAACCCTCACAGACACTGATTCCCAAACCAGGAAAGAGATTCCGCGGTTACAATGCACCGTCCTCCTTTGGCTGGGAAAACAAGGTGATCTCAAGGTCACGGAGCTCTTCAAAGCTGGGAGGCTGCCCACCTGGCTTTGGGAATAGCGCAGTCCCTCACCTGGAGCCCAGCAGGCAGAGCCGCGGTCCGGGACTTTTGTCTTTGAGCGCGGACGCTCTGCTGGCTGAGCTCAAAACCACTTTCCTTTGCAGAGGAGTGAGGTGGAAGCCTGGAGCCGCCGCGCCTCCGATGCGCACCTGGCCAAGCCGCCCCTCTTGAGTGGCCACTTCCCAGGCTGCGATAATTCATCACGGGTGGGTTCACAAATGTACTTAAGAAAGAAGGGATGATCTATTTTGTACATGCTCCTTAAAGGGATTTCATTTTAGCTCCAATTGTAATTTTTACCTTTTTTCAGGGGAATTTATTGACACAGCGCCTAGCTCAGCCCTACTTTTCGGCACTATTCTTTTGTCTGCGTGCGCACTCACCAGCCGCTTAATTTGTCATAGCCCTGGAGGTATCAGAACTAATGAGCTTTGTTTGAATAGACTTTTTCCAGTTCATCTAGCACACTTTGGGGTAATCACTCAGTTTCTGTTTGCTTCTGATCCGAGGCATTGTGGGAAATATAAGAAAATAATGGTTAAAAAAGCAGTGTAAATTGGTAACAGCCACATTTTCTGCAAAGCCCTGAAGATGTTATTTTTTAAATTTCTCCACTTATTGAAGTATTGAGAGTGCTCTAAGTACAACCATTACAATATAATATCAGAGGAGAATCTGATAAAATGCTATTTTTCAATTAGCTAGGAGTTTATACTTTGCCTTCTTTAAGCAGTTCATAGCTAACAAATCTTTAAACAATCTAACCTCTTAAGGTTTAGAAGTGGACAGATAATAACTGTGAACACATAACAATGTATCAGCACCAAGGATTAAAAAATCTATTACTGGGATTACATACAGGAATGCTTTTTATTGGTCAGACAATTGCATTTTCATTTTTATTTTTGTAAAACAGCTCTCCTGTTTCCCGTTTCACCAAGCACATGGTTGAAGGTGAAGAATTGAAGCTTGGGTATACAGACTACAGAAGGCATGCAGGTAGGGTATGGGGGTCTCTGCTTTTAACCTTCATGTCCTAGGGAAGGCTGTCATCTGAGCCACCCTCCCAGGTTGGCAGGCTGTGTCTAGCGCAGGTCATCTTTTAAATTACATGTTTATTATTTTATTTTATTTTTTAGAGACAAGGTCTCATTCTGACAACCAGGCTAGTGTGCAGTGGTATGATCATGGCTCACTGGAGCATGTAACTCCTGGGCTCAAATGATCCTTATGTCTTAGCCTCATGCCTAGCTAAGAGGTAGCTAGGACTATAGGTGTATGCCACCACACCCAGGTAATTTTAAAAAATATTTTTATTATTATTATATTTTGAGATGGAGTCTCGCTCTGTCCCTGAGGCTGGAATGCAATGGCGTGATCTCGGCTCACTGCAACTTTCACCTTCTGAATTCAAGCGATTCTCCTGCCTCAGCCTCCTGAGTGGCTGGGACTACAGGCATGCAGTATTATGCCTGGCTAATTTTTGTATTTGTGGTAGAGATGGGGGTTTTGCCAAATTGGCTAGGCTGGTCTCAAACTCCTGACCTCAGGTGATCCACCTGCCTCGGCCTCCCAAAGTGCTGGAATTACAAGTGTGAGCCACTGCACCTGGCCAATTATTTTTTAGAGATAGGGTCTTGCTATGTTGCCCAGGCTAGAACACAGTGGTTTGATATAGCTCTCTACAGTCCTCCCTCCCTCCCTCCCTCCTTGCCTTCCTTCCTTTTTCTAAACAGGGACTTGCTTTGTTGCCTAGGCTGTAGTATAGTGGCTCAATCACAGCTCACTGCAGCCTCCAACTCCTGGGCTCAAGCCATCCTCCCGAGTAGCTAGGAGTACAGGGGCCTGCCACCAGGCCTGGCTAATTTTTAATTCTTTTTGTAGAGACAGAACCTCCCTTTGTTGACCAGACTGGTCTGGAACCCTTGGGCTCAAGCAGTGTTCCTGCCCTGGCCTCCCAAATGCTGGGATTACAAGCGTGAGTGCTGTGCCAGGCCCGATCATTGCCTTTTCTAATGAAACTTATTTGTCTTTCATTTAACAATATGATGCATTGCTCTTGGCTATGGAGGTTCTCCGAGAAGACTAACTTTGGGTTGTGAGGTATCCGAAAGCTAATCTGAAATGAAAACCATGCAGTGTGCATTGTCATTGTCAGAGTCTCTCTCTAAGGTCCATTGCCAAGTACAGAGTCAATGAAAAATGCCCTGTGAACATCTTCTTTGGGTACCCCCTTCTAATTTAAATGCTATCTCCTTTTCTGTTGAAAGTTGCAGAGATGGCCGTGTACACACCGCATCCTTTAGATGGTTATGCTTTGGGAAATTCTCCTGCAATTTGAGATTTGTTTCATCTGTGCTTTCCCGAAGGCCCTATTAACATTTTTTGTGCATTCACCTCTGCTAGCCTCAGCAGATGACTTTGCATGCCTCTGATGTGCGTTTCTGATGTGCACCCATCTGTAGCGTGAACCTCGTGGGGGAAGTTCAGGAATGGCAATTGAGCAGGTTCTGCTCTCAGGCCCAAGGACGGCTGACCTTGTCCTTCTCCAAGGTCTCCAACAGCCCCCTGTGAACATGGAGATATTCAGGAGTCAACATAGGAGTTCCCCTACCTGGTAGGAGCAGAGAAGGAGCCCTAGATTGGCATCCTGGTCTCAGATTGATCACTAATTTGCTGTGAGTCTTTCTGTCAGGGGCTTCACCTCTCTGATCCTTTGTTTCCTCACTGTAAGATCGCATCCTGATTCTGAAAACTACAGATGGTATTTCTGGAGAGGGTAAACTGGGCACTGGTCTCTTCTGAGGCAGGGGAAGGTTGTTTTTCAATCCCTCAGAGGATTTGATTATTCAGGCTAACTTGTGGCATCCTGGCCTTTCAGGAGCGGTAGTTTGGAGGTGTCCATGTAAATGTCAGTGACTCCAATTTTGAACAGCAGGGGAGCAAGACAGACATCCTGTTAATTTCACATGATGAAGTCTTGTCTTGAATCATGAATGCAGAGTGAAAAAACGCTGTTGATAAACATTGCCTAAACTCCTCAAAGTTCTGATATTTTATTTTGAAAAGTGTCTGTTCATATCCTTTGCCCACTTTTGAATGGGTTTGTTTTTTTCTTGTAAATCTGCTTTAGTTCTTTGTAGATTCTGGATATGAGCCCTTTGTCTGATGGGTAGATTACAAAAATTGTTTCCCATTCTGTTGGTTGCTGATTTACTCTAATGATTGTTTCTTTTAAAAAGATAATTTCCTGAGTTGCTAAACCTCAAGCTTTCTGATTCATAGATTCCCAAAGCCAACCCTTCTGTCTTCTTGTTAATACTTTGAGCTTATTGAATTTAACCCTTTTGATGAAGACAATGGTGGAATAAAGATGACGGCTTATAAGACCCTTTCTCAAATGTTATCTCATTTCATAACTCTGGCGGGGGACCCAGCCTAGGGCTAGAAAACCACCTGTATCTTTTCCCCACACCTTGGGATATGAAAGCAAGAGAGACCTCCTGTTGAGTCTCTGTTTTTAGGAAGATGAGTGTTTATTTTCAGGGGGATTCAAATTCCATGTTTTGATTCTAGTATGAGCTATCAGAAAACTGTTTCTCAGGGCTGGGGAGGACAAACCGGGTAATGACTTTGGCCTTGCCTGTGGGACTCAACTTTTCAGATGCCTGGACCTCACTGCAACTACCTACTTTACCCCACCACCATCTCTGCCTTGCAAATAGATTGGAAGCTTCTTGAGGGTAGGAACCATGTACTCTTATTTTCTTATGTTTTCCCCATGGTTGAATAAATGTGTCTTGAAACTATTATGAACTGAGTTTCTTAGAAACAATATTTTCCATCAATTTTTTAATTAAGATAGAATTGTTTTTATGAAATAAATATTTAAAAATTGTTAAGTAAAATCAAGTGGCTCCAAAAGTCTTCCAGTGAAAACAACAATCCTGGCAGTTGTTCTTTCCAGAGGCAAGCACTTTTCATCCTCTTAGTTTTTCCTTCTGGTAAACCTTCATGGGTTTTTCCAAATTAATATATTTTTTTTAGTTTTTCAAGTGAATGTATATATTAATACATGTAATTTTAAAAAGCCTCTTCAGTTTATAATGCATCCTAACAATCTCTGCCCCATCCCTTCTAACTCTCTAAAGCAATGACTTTTAACTCTTTCAGCAATGTCTTCTATTTTTTTCTCACATAACTACTTAGTCATTTCTTGATTATTTTATACATTATATAGTGATTTTTCGCTATGACAGATAAGGAATTAGCTCTTACACCATCACTGTCTTCACTCTCCTCCCATGTCGTCCCAAAGTAGTTGCCAGATTCAGGGGCTAAGCAGTCACTACAGCATTATGACTGTGTACATATTGCTCATTGCTGAGAAAAACAGCGTATTATACTCTTACTTCCTATCCTATACTTCTTTCTGCCCTAGAGTTAATGATTGCCTAACCAACCCTTCTCCCTTGTATTTTTATTTTTGCTTTATCTTCAATGAACTTCTTTCCAAATGCCCCAAATCTGCCAATAACCTATTATCATTTTTAAAAGAAGGGATCTCACTCTGGTGGTCAGGCTGGTCTGGAACTCTTGGGCTCAAGCAATCCTTGCTTAGCCTCCTGAGTAGCTGGGACTACAGGCATGGGCCATTCCACTCAGCTAACCTATTAATATTTTACTGTTTCTTTTTAAAGCCAGCTCCATAGCAGGAATATTGCCTGTGTTGGATCCTGTTTGCTGGATCCTTCTCATTCTCTGGTTTGTGTACTCCTTCATTTTACTGAAGTATTTTCTCCAATAAGCTTCCCAAGAAAGGGTACATGGAGATAATCCCTGAGTCTTTGCTTCCCTAAAATTTTATTATTTTACCTTCACCCTTGATTATTTGGCTGAATATAGATTTATCAGTTGAACATAACTTTTTTTTCTAGAATTCTGAAGGGATGGGTCCATTGTTTTCAGATTCTTTTTTTTTTTTTTTGAGACAGAATTTCACTCTTTTTGCCCAGGTTGGAGTGTGATGGCACAATCTCGGTTCACCGCAACCTCTGCCTCCTGGGTTCAAGCAATTCTCCTGCCTCAGCCTCTTGAGTAGTTGGGATTACAGGCATGCACCACCATGCCCAGCTATTTTTGTATTTTTAGTAGAGACAAAGTTTATCCATGTTGGTCAGGCTGGTCTCGAACTCCCGACCTCAGGTGATCCACCTGCCTCAGCCTCCCAAAGTGCTGGGATTACAGGCATGAGCCATTGTGCCTGGCTCAGATTCTTTTTTGAGACAGGGTCTCTTTGTCACCAAGGCTGGAGTGCAGTGGCACAATTATGACTCACTGCAGCCTTGAACTCATTGGCTCAATTGATCCTTCTGTCTCAGCCCTCTGAGTAGATGAGAATACAGGCATATGCCACAATGTCCAACCAAATTTTGCATTTTTTTGTAGGGATGGGGCTTCCCTGTGTTGCCCAAGCTGGTCTCAAGTGATCCGCCTTATTCCACCAATTTTATTTCAAAAGCTGTTGCCGCCATGGGGTGGGAGTTTTGAGACTCAGGGCTGACACCAGTCACTGTGCTTTGTGCACAGAGCATCCACATAATCCTGAGAAAAGAGACTCATCCATAGTGTTTACATGCTGATTTGACATATGCAAACTGCAAATTTAATTCTTCCAGCATCAGCTGGGCATGATGGCTCACACCTTTAATCCTAGCACTTTGGGAATCCAAGGCAGGAAGAGTGCTTGAGCCCAAGAGTTAGAGACCAGCCTGGGCAACAAAGCAAGACACTGTCTCTACTAAAAATAAAAATAAATTAGCTGACTATGGTAGTGAGTACCTGTAGTTCCAGCTACTGGGGAAGCTGATGCAGGAGGATTGCTTCAGTCCAGGAGTTCAAGGTTGCAATGAGCTATGATCATAATACTGCACTCCAGAGTGAAACCTTGTCTAAAAAAAAAAAAAAAAAAAAAATCTGGCCTGGCACAGTAGCTCATGCCTGTAATCCCAGCACTTTGGGAGGGCTAGGTGGGCGGATCACCTGAGGTCAGGAGTTCGAGATCAGCCTGGCCACCATGGCGAAACCCTGTCTCTACCAAAAATACAAAAATTAGCTGGGCGTGGTGGCAGCTGCCTGTAATCCCAGCTACTTGGGAGGCTGAGGCAGGAGAGTCGCTTGAACCCAGGAGGAGGAGGTTGCAATGAGACGAGATCATAACATTGCACTCCAGCCTGGGCAACAAGAGCAAAACTCCGTCTCAAACAAAAAAAAAAAAAAAAAAAAAAATTATTCTTGCACCTGTAAAGCAGGTTATATAAACTCTATTTCTAGATGCTTAAACAGAAACTCTGAGTTTCTATGACTTACCCAAGGTGCTGCAGCCTCTGTGCACTTCTGAATTTACATCCACTGCACCCTCCACCTGGCCACACCTGGCCACACTTCCTCAGCATAAATAATCCAGTGCAAGCCCAGGGTGCTATAAAGGGATGCATGTGGTCACTGTCATGGCATTTGCAGTCAAGAGAGCCAAGACAGGGAGCTGCCAGAGCATGGGAGTTGAGGGTTTCCTCGGCCAGCAATCAGCGATGAATTATTGGTTGCTTTGGGGAGGCATTTGGTTGGGGTCCCAGCGTGGTGCCTTCTCTCTCTCCTCCTCGCTCTGTAAGGCTTACTGATGGGCACTGGCAGGAAGCAGCTTGAGGGTACCGTACAGTAGCAGAGAACATCTTTCTCTCTCTAATAGGTGCCACTGAGCTGTTCATAGCAATGGGAAGTCAGTCTAGAAAAACGCAGCCCAGGCTCCAGGAGCAGGGAGACTGTGCGGGTGGAAGCCAATGTTTGCACTCAGCTAGGGATGACCCAGCTTGGAGATGCAGAGAGTAGGGTGGGCTGTGTTTTGCCTTCACATCGTTTTTGTTTTTTTTTTGAACGTAGTTTTGCTCTTCTTGCCCAAGCAGGAGTGCAATGGCTCGATCTTGGCTCACTGCAACCTCCACCTCTCAGGTTCAAGTGATTCTCCCACCTTAGCCTCCCAAGTATCTGGGATTACAGGTATGTGCCACTATGCCCAGCTAGTTTTTGTATTTTTAGTAGAGACGGGGTTTCACCATGTTGGCTAGGCTGGTCTCAGACTCCTGACCTCAGGTGATTCAGCTGCCTCAGCCTCCCAAAGTGCTGGGATGCTGGGATTATAGGCATGAGCCACCGTGCCCAGCCTTTGCCTGCACATCTTGGACTCACAATTTTTAGGCATCTCTAAAATTCCAAGGATTAAAAAAAAAAAAAAAAAGAAGCGAGTCAAGGCTGCTTCCAGAGACTGAAAGTGCCATGGAGATAGACCCTGAGCTAGACCAGAGGCCTTAAGTTCTTCAAGGTTATGGCACCAGGGGTCACTCCAAGGTGAGACCATCAGGGGCAATTAGCATAAGACAAGGAGGAATTCAGGGACCACTGTTATGGCATGCTTCTGTCATAGGGTCTGAGGGGGTGATTTGCCCTTCAGAATCCTGAGATGTCTCTTTGCAGCTATTTGACAATGACAGTGCTTATATCCAGCAAAGGAAGGGACCTGAGGTCATAAGTTGGGGGCCCCAGATTGGATGTGGCTCTCACAAGTGTTTATATTTGGCCAGTAGAGTGTTCTTTTATTTGCTTTTAAAATGTGAATTGACATTTAAATTTTTGGAAAGAATCCAGATTTCACTGAAAATTCAGTCTCTGGCAACACAGATCTTCTTTTCGTCATGGTAACATGTAGGTGAGTAAAGATACAGCTGCCCCCTTCAGAAGGATCACGTGTTTAAAGTTAGGCACAGTCCCCACCACTCCCTCATGTCCCTGACACTGGGCAGAGGGCCACTTACTGTTTTTCTTTCTTTCTTTCTTTCTTTCTTTCTTTCTTTCTTTCTTTCTTTCTTTCTTTCTTTTCTTTCTTTTCTTTCTTTTCTTTCTTTTCTTTCTGACAGAGTGTTGCTCTGTTGCCCTGTCTGGAGTGCAGTGGTTTAATCTCAGCTCACTGCAACCTCTGCCTGCTGGAGTTCAAGTGATTCTCCTGCCTTAGCCTCCTGAGTAGCTGTATTACAGGCACTCACCACCACGCCTGGCTAATTTTCATATTTTTAGTAAAGACAGGTTTCATCATGTTGGCCTGGCAGGTCTCGAACTCCTGACCTCAAGTGATCCACACGCTTCGGCCTCCCAAAGTTCTGGGATTTCGGGCGTGAGCCATTGTACCTGGTCCAGTTGCTGTTTCTATTGTGCTTGTTTTTTTTTTTTTTTTGCTCCAGGAAATAAAGAAATGTCTGTTTCCACCAAACGGGGAAAACGGGAGACAGACCTTCCTCAAGCTCAGTCTTTCTCTCTCCTGTGCCACCTTCCTGGACCAGTAGCCATTTGTGTCTGAGACCACTGGGATAAACAGACTTGCTTAGCTGAAGGACTGGGTGGCAGAGAAGCTTCTGCAATGGGATGTCTCCAGGTGTGTTTAAGAAATTCACAGGGAAAGGCTTGACAGTATTCGGTAGGGCCAGCTTGGGGAGGACCTGGGTTAAATCAGGTACAGCTTAGTCAGTCACAGCTGGTGAGGGCAGCCCAGGTTTCACCTAGAAACCCGAAGCCAATTGCTCAGAATCTAAGGGTTTGTGAGGTAAGGCTCAATTTGCAAATCTCAAAATGACAGTTTTTCACTTGGCAATCCTCGTGTTAATAAACTGGTTACAAATGCAAGGTTAAATGAAGCAGGCACCCAGCTTGTGCCTGTGTGTGTGTGTGTGTGTGTGTGTGTGTGTGTGTGTGTGAGACACTCCATGTGTGGTTTCTTGGTGTCGGGAAAATCTGTCAGCCTTTCTAATACTGAGTGAGTTTTGACAACAGAATAAGATGTATTTTGAACACACGCATGTCCTGCCTTTTCTAAAGGGGGGCTAATGAGAACGGGGCCCCAGATGAAAAGAGGGTGTGGCTGGGTTTCTCTGTGGGATTCTTCTGGGGAGAAGGGGCTGAGGGTATCTGTGAGCCACCTGGGCACTGATAGCTTCTTGGACTAATCCCAGGGGCCAGGGAGGGCAGGGGATCTCCCTAACCTAGGTGTATTCAGGACACTGAGCTTGCATATTAAAAGTAATTAAAAAGCCACATCTTTCGCCATCTCCTAAGACAGGTTCCT
Organism: Alouatta palliata; assembly: GCA_004027835.1. NCBI lineage: Eukaryota > Metazoa > Chordata > Mammalia > Primates > Atelidae > Alouatta > Alouatta palliata. Next base: position 34,272 of record PVKV010016855.1, on the reverse strand, counting down.
GCAACTCCATGTGAAGTGGAAAGCAATTTGGTCAGAGTAGCCTATAGAATAGAATAAATCCTCTAAACCAATTGTGTAAAAATGCAAATTTAAGGCAAGCAATTAAAAACAGATAGAAATTAGAGATTCGGATTTTGCCGAGCCAGCTTTCTGCAGCCACTGTCAGATCCCTGGGCAATTTATCTGGAGTCCGTCAATGGTTGGCCAGACCGGATTTTGATAAAGAGCCGCAAATCTGTCCTTCTCTAGCATCTTCGACTTGCCACACACTCCATTCAAGCTGCAGCGGCTGCCCGGTCCCTTGCATAATTTGGAGTTAATCATTTGTACTTCACAGCTTCTGAGAGGCCTTAGACTTGGGAGGTGGGGACAGATTTGGCTTTTAATCGCTTTGTATATTGTGCGGCTCAAGATAAATGACACGGACTGTCTGAAATCTACATTCTTGCTTCTGATGCCAAACTGTAATTAATTTTGTGCAGTGTTTCAGAATTGATCGCGGTCACTTGAATTTCTAATTTTTCATTCACTTCAAAGACCCTGTTTTTTTTTTTCTCCTTTCCCCTTTCCTTTAAGGAATGTGCTCCAGGTGCAGCAATGCTCTGTGACGCTGGTATACTAAATGACTCTCTTACGCCTCTTTTTCAATAAGGTGAAACAGAGGTCAAGTCCTATGGTCCATGTTTATCTCTTAGCTTATATTCAGATGTATTTTCTGACTTATAGGAAATACCATCAAAACTTATTAAATTGTCACGAAGTAGTTTGGTGGCACTTAGGTATTGTAGAAAGCTCAAAAAGCATCATTCACCCATCCTATTCAGCATAAGACAATTAAGCACAATCTAGGCAATAATTACCCTAATTAACTACAGTATAATGTTTGTATTCAAGATTATGGCAACGTGGTATCAGTTCAGTATTTAAATAATAACAAGGTTTTCCTAATTTCTCTGTATTGATAGTTGTTGTATGTGATTCTTTGTTTGGTATATTTCACTGTAAAAATATTTGTCAGTGAAAGATTGAACAATATGAATGAATTTGATTATGCCATTGTCAAAAGCCCAATGCATCACAATTCCTTGTTTTTAATCACTACTGTAAACCTTGCAGCCGGAGGGCAGAGTTTTAATTTGGGTGTCTTACTAATGAAAAGAAAAAAATAATTGTTTTGCCAGGATTTAATAATAAGCAATAAAATCAGCCAACCAGATTTTACCTCTGCATTCAATCTCTTTTTTATTATAAAACATTTTTGTCCTTTTTTTAGATTACAGGCGTAGATACTGAACATTTTACTAATAAATATTTCAGTTTGCTTATGGAGGCTAATGCTGTCATCTGAATATGGAATTATATTTCTTTCATGCTTCATTTTCATTTCATGGTAGTAATGACAGTGAGGCGATGGAATATTTACAGGCTTTTCAGAAGACATTTATCCAATACATTCCCTGAAGGGCACCTAGGCTTAAAGATACATTATCCTTTTGTAAAGCTCTGCCCAGAATCCCAATTCCTGAATCAGCCAATCAGAACTTTTTTCCCCCTTCAACACTTAATACATTGATGAAACTTCCTTCCCCTCCTCCCCAGCGGGTGAGCCATTCATCCTGGAAATTAAAGGGAATAGAGTCAGGAAAAATGGGACTTTGACTTCCGATGCCACAGTCTGTGAAATGGGCACGTCATTCTTGCCTTCACTGTTGCCATGTGGATTGCATTTAACCTTGGACCTTGGGCATGACTTTGTTACATTTTGCTTTTTTTGTCTAAAAATGCTGCGATGTCTGTTATTTAAATTATTTTCTAGACAGTTTCCAAGACACTGGAGTTTTTGTCTTATGAATGTATGCCTCAGTTGGGGTTCTAGATGGCACATCACAGGCCTTGGGGACCTGAAGTAGAGTAACCTGTGGTTATAGGAGGGAAAGGTGCCTAGAATAATGGTTCCTCTGAGAGATGGGAGGGGACCAGTGGGAAAAGGCTTCTGGGGAGGGCAGAGGCTGCTTGTGTTCCTGTTGTGGTCCTCTGGGGCCAAGGGCAGGGCCTCCACAGTGCACCCACCCATGGAGCAGATGTTAGACAACAGGGAGTGGAGAACTGGCAAGGATATGCCGTATCTAAGGGAGGCTGTCTTTTGGCTCCTGTCAATCAGACACAGGCCCAGTGTTGTCAGATCTTCTGAGTTTTCAAGGGCAAACCTAAAATCTGGATTTTCCTGCAAGATCTGATTTTTTTTTTTTTTTTTTTTTTGAGACCGAGTCTCCCTCTGTCACCCAGGCTGGAGTGCAGTGGTGCGATCTCGGCTCACTGCAACCTCCACCTCCCAGGTTCAGGTGATTCTCCTGCCTCAGCCTCCTGAGTAGCTGAGATAATGGGCACCCACCACCATGCATGGATAATTTTTTTTTTTTTTGAGACAGAGTCTCCTTCTGTTGCCCAGGCTGGTGTGCAGTGGTGCAATCTCTGCACACTGCAACCTCCGCCTCCCAAGTTCAAGCGATTCTCTTGTCTCAGCCTCTCTAGTAGCTGGGATATAGGCATTGCCACCACACCTGGCCAGTTTTGTATTTTTAATAGAGACAGGGTTTCACCATGTTGGCCAGGCTGGTCCAGAACTCCTAACCTCAAGTGATCTGCCCATCCCAGCCTCCCAGAGTATTGGGATTACAGGTGTTAGCCACCGCAACTGGCCCAAAATCTGATTTTAAAATATTGGCAATTAATTCAAATATTTACCCACTACTGTGTGAACCAAACAAGATCGTGGGGTGTATTGTGGCTTATGAGCTGCCAGGTTTCCAACTTTCATCTAGGCATGCCAAGAGGACGTTAGATTGTGTTTTGGGCATGGCATGAAGACCGCAGGAGCGTTAGCGGACAGAAGCTCCTTTAGCCTTAAAGCCGAGGTTCTGCTGCCCAGGTTGCCTGCTGCACGAGGCCTGGGCTTTTGGTTGGCTGGCAATGACACCCTGATTTTGCCATCACTCATGCTGCGCCAAAGAATCTCAGTCTATTGGCCACTCTTCCCTGGTCTCATGATTCTCATTGCTAAATTTGACCGCTGTGCTTTGCAAAAGCTTTTTGTGGCTATTCTGATATGACTTTGATCTCCTCTAAAATGCTTTCCCTGGACAAATTGACTTTCGTTTGGATCACAGGGACGGCTATCTCATTTGCATCTCTGTTCTCTGAGGCATGGCTCCATTTTCTCCATGGCCCCAGCTTTAGGAAACTTTGGGCTCAAGACTCTTCCCAAAGGGTAATAAGCTATTTTCTGATAAAGCCATCCTTTGTGCTACTTCACAGAAATGCATGAAGGGAAGGAGGACACAGACCCAGAGCATTGTGGGGGCTCTCCTCCCTCCTGGGTGCCTGGTTGACTCTGTTGTGTCTGGCCTGGTGCTCAGTGAGACTCTTCTGCTGAGATCTTCTCTGGAGCCTGCAGCCTTGGGTGTCTGCTCAAGGTCAGACATCAGTGAGGGTTCCATTCACAAAGGCACTCTGCTGAGATGTGGCCAAGATGCCTGGCTTCCTTCTCATCACACTACTCTTACAGTGGGTTGGAAGCTGGAGATCATTCCAGAGGCAAGTCAGTAGTGTGTGATGGGGACCCAGGTGCAGCAGCTGACCTGGAGGCAGGTCTGAATTACTGCCATTGCCCCGACAGGCAGGTGCATCCTCTGTGCACTCCTGGGGACATGGTCCCAAACTTAAAATCCAGCAGAAAAGAGTGAGAATCGAGCTTTCCCCTGGGAGAACAAGGATACTGGTTTTCTCAGGCTTGTCCTTCTTGCAGATACGTCTATATTTAGGCTTCCATATGATTAAGAAACAACAAGATGTGGGACTTTCTGGTCTATGAGAGAAGATGAGTCAGTCTGGCCATAATTGATTTGAAAAAGGAAGCAGTGCTGGCTTTGCTCCCCACTCCCTGCCCCAATTGCGTTCTGCAGTTCTGTTCTGGGATTTCTGCCAGGCCAGGTGGGAGAGTAGGACCTTCAAACCTCCGCTGTCTTCTAGAAAAAGCCCAACTGGGCCATGGTGAGGTAGGAGGTTCTGTATTCGGGGAGCAGGAAGGCAACTGTCAAGGACAATCCCATGGGCTGTGGTTTCTTGAGGGCTTCCTTGGTGTCCCTCCAGCCCCATACTCTCCAATGTAAGGTCTTATATACAGAGCCCTGGAAACCAGAGTTGGGGGCTTCTCATCTACTCGGGAACAATGGTCTGAGTTTTCTTTTGGTGGTTTGGGCTTTGGGCTCAGTAGGAAGCAGGATGTTTTTGGAGAGGCCAGATGGAGGGATGGAAGAGGCCCCTGGGTGTGGCTGTCGTGAATTTTGAGCCCATTTTCACGCTTTTCTCCTTGGTCACACCCTGGTTCCTCCCTGAGCAGTTTCACAAGGACACCCTGAATAGGGTTGTCAGATGAAATACTAGATGTCTGCTTAAATTTGAATTTCAGATATTGAATAATTTTTTAGTATAAATATGTCTCAAATATGCATAGGACATACTAAAATATTTTTTGGTATATTATGTTAGTATTTAGTATATGGTAAATTATCTTTTTCGTTCCATGCTAAGAAATGATTCCCTGTTTATCTGAAATTCAAATGTAACTGGGCATCCTGAATTTTTATATGCTAAACCTGGCGGTCCTCACCCCAAGACTCTGTGAGAAGCCTGGCTTCTCAAGACTGCTCAAATAAGGGAAAGAGACTTTTCCCTCTTTGTGTAGCTCAGGGCTATATTTTTCAAAGTGGCATGGAAGTTCTGTTGAAATTCAAATGCTTAAACTGGTCCATGTTGCTAATCAAAGACCTCATTGGATTTTTGTGAGCAGGGTGATTTTCCACTCCTTTCATTTCTCTTCCTGGAGGATAAAAGAAGGTGTCTTGCAGAATGGTCTCCCTGTACCCCTTATCCCCGGCATCCACAAAGTTTTCACAGACTTTGAATCTGTGATGACGCAGGGAGGTGAATCATTGAGTCATCCAGCACCCAGACAGAACTCCCTCTAATCCTTCTAGGTTCCCCCACCCTTCTTTTTGAGACAGAGTCTCTGTCATCCAGGCTGGAGTGGAGTGGTGCAATCTCAGCTCACTGCAACCTTCACCTCGAAGGTTCAAGTGACTCTCATGTTTCAGCCTCCTGAGTAACTGGGATTACAGGCATGTGCCACCACACGAGGCTAATTTTTGTGTTTTTAGTAGAGATGGGGTTTCACCATACTGGCCAGGCTGGTCTTGAACTCCTGACCTCAAGTGATACACCTGCCTGGGCCTCCCAAAATGCTGGGATTACAGGCATAAGCCACTGCGCCCAGCCCCCGTCTAGGTTTCTGAGGTCTATTCTGTTTCCCAGAGGGCTTGCCTGGCAGAGGAGGGTGGCCATAAAACCTCCTAGCAGGGTATCAGGTGAGAAGCCTTCCCCTCTACCCTCTCTACCTCCCCCATTTGTTTTATCTTTACAACATAAACACCAGTGTGATGAAAAGGAAATAAAATGGGGCTTGGAGTTAGAAATACTTTTGCTAAATGGCTAATGGGAAAATAAAAAAAATGGACAATCAAAATACATCTCTAAAATCTGCATCACTGTGGGTTGGGGGTGGCGCAATCATAACATAAAAACGAAATCATCTTGATAAATGCACACAGTGAACCCAATTTCTCTTTATAAGGATTTGAACTCCTTACGCTTGGGTTGGAGTTTGGTGCTGTTCACCAGTCCTAAGGGAAATACCTGGCGTGGGTGCAGGTGTGACTGTCCGGCTCCTCCATATGGCTCTTCCTTGGCGAGGGTGTCTGGGTGCTGACCTGGAACTGTGCCAGCGGGGACTTCAACCTAAGGCACAATAGCAGATTATGGCTGCTGTGTCAAGAAATGGCCCTTTTCCCTCGGGGCTGGAGTTGAAAATGCTCCATGCCCTACCCACTAAAAATAAGTCCAGGGCTTAGTGGAGTCCAAGATCTCAAGCCCACAGTCCCCTCCAGGGTCCGCCTGGTCATGGCTGGCTTCTCTCAGGCCGGGAAGGAGAAAAGCATCATATTTTTGACATAGGGCTCCAATCACAGAAAGCAGTGATGGCTACTGCAAATGTATCGATTTGTTTTTTTCTCCATAGACCTGTGTGCTGTTTGTAGGTAGAGGGGGAGAAAGACTGCGAACAGAGTGGAATCTACTTCTTAGAAGCCTGGGTTATCAAACTCATTAATCTACATGTCAAGAGGCTAGGAATGAATAATTGTGTGTAGAATTTATCTGCCAACATGATAGCTACTTTTCAGCTTTCTCCTCGGAGCCCCTTCATCGCACGCCCCTTATTATACGCTTTGTCTTCCCCATCGAGCCTGCTGGGGCGGTGGAGGAATCTGTACCTCCACCCTCCGAGGACAGTTGCTTTGAAACCTGATACGGGGAAGTCCTGCTGCTCTCCCAAGCCCACTGGGGAGGTGCGTGGCCTTATTAGTGCACGACGCCTTAGCTATCACATCAGGACTCTGGCTAATTACAAATGAATGGAAAAGCCCTCCCCACTCCACTGCTTGTACTGCAGAGTCCCTTTTTTCAATATAGTGGAAAGGTATTTCCTGCATCGAGGTGAGTGCCGGGGATGTTCTTGGGACCCTCACCCTCACTGTCCTTTGCCCCTCGTTAGAGCTGAGTGGTTTGCACAGAAGACACTGGGGACAGCTGCAGGGGACAGTGGGCTTTCTGGACTCCTGGAGTGTGGGGAGAAAGTCCACCTTCTTCATGTGTGTCAGAGTGAAGTCCACTTTTAGAGAGCTCTGTAAACAGCCAAAGACACACAGAGAGGCAAGCCAAAAGACTCTCAGAGCTAAGCGGGACAGGACAGACTGTGGGGCTGGTCTTAGGTTTTAAAGCAAGTGGGCTGATGCTTCTGAAAGGAAGAGAGCTGTCAATAACTGAGCACATTCCCGCCTACTGCTCCTCTGCAGTGGGGAACAGGGAACGGCAGCGGGGCAACGTGGAGAAGCGGTCTTTGCCACGCCCTGTTCTGGAGGGTGCATCAACTAACTACTTTCCACCGTGACCCCCTCGCCAGGAGCATCTCCGGGCAGCCTCTGCCCTGTCAGCTACATTTATGATGTGCTCATAATTAAATGTCTGCGAAGCTCACAGCGTGCTGACCACAGAGGGGCCATAAGCAATAAGATAAATGAGACCGGGAGATGTAATATTGCTTCACTTGTGGGCTTCAGCTGATGTTAAAGATTGTCAGTGATAATTATTAATATGTGACCTGGTTGAGTCTTTATGTGAACAATCACAATTTTAATAAAGTGGTAAACTCCATGGTCGCTGTGTCCGCACATTCTGCATTTGACACGCTCACTTTTCACGTTAGAATTTTAGAACAGCCCTCCTTTTCTCTGTTTTGCAGGTGATATAATAACCCATTAGTGGAAACCTTGGCTGAAATGCAACTGATGCAAAGTCGGATGATGGGAGTAAGTCTGCGTGTGAAGGCCAGGTGAGAAGGGCAGGCTTTGCATGTCACCAGCAGCAGGTCCAGCTGTGGCTCAAGCCTAGCCCAGTGGGGGGTTTTTGGGGACATGGCTCCTGCCTGCTGCTTGCACTGGTGTGCTGGTGTAGCAGACATCCATGGTGCCCTGTCCGGATCCCTCCAATTTATCTACCAGCTTCTTCTTCTTCTTCTTTTTTTTTTTTTTTTTGAGACAGAGTCTCGCTCTGTCACCCAGGCTGGAGTGCAGTGGTATGATCATAGCTCACTTGTAGACTTGAACTCCTGGGCTCAAGCAATCCTCCTGCCTCAGCCTCCCTAGTAGGTGGGACTACAAATAGGCACCACCACACCTAGCTAAAAATTTTTAAATTTTTTATAGAGACGGGATCTTGCTATGTTGCCCATGCTGGTCTCAAACTCCTGGCCTGAAGTGATCCTCCAGCCTCAGCCTCCCAAGTAGCTGGGATTACAGGTGTGCAGCACCATGCCCAGCTAAGTTTTTAAATTTTTTGTAGAGCGGGGGTTTCTCTACACTGCCCAGGCTAGTCTTACAAAAGTACAAAAATTTTTTGTAGAGAGGGTTTTTCTCTACACTGCCCAGAAGTATTTCTGGGCTCAACTGATCCTCCTATTTCAGCCTCCTGAAGTGCTGGGATTACAGCATGAGCCACACGCTCGGCCTCTACCAGCTTCCAATGGATACTTTGCTCTCAGCTTCCTCACAACCATTCGCAGACAGCTACCTTTGGGCACTTGAGCTACTTGGCCCATAGGAGAAGCAGAACTGCCTATGGAAATCCTGTGTCTCCCCAGCAGGCTGTGTGTTCATAGCAAAGGACTGTCCGGTGTAGGGAGTGAAAGGTGCAACTTCGCCTAGAAGAAGGATAAACTTCATTTATACTTCAAAAAAATGCTCTCTAAATAATTGAGACATTATTTGAAAAACTGAATTCAAGTGTTAAAAATTCACTTCCAAAGAGAAGTCCTATTGTGTAAAAATTAATAATATTCAACCTGTAAAATCCTAGTTTATTTAATAAGTGTCTGAGGAGTAGTTGGAGAAGAAATAGTAGCATGGGGTCTGGAAGAGGAGAATAAAAATGTGTTAACTACATTGTGTTAAAAAGAATAAAAGATTCAATTGCCTCTCCGGCCTGAAAATTAGAAAAATATAAAAGTTAAATGTAGAGGTTAAGTAATACTCTGGAAACACTTGAAACCATTTGCTACTTGAATTCCAAACTGTATCTCTGTATATTAAAGACAATCACAAAGAAAATAGATTGCATAGAACTAAGAATGGGGCAGATAAAGAAACACAAAAAAGCAAAACAAAACAAAAACAAAAAACAGAAAAACCCACCAAAACCCAGTAACAAGATATATAATATATATCAGATAAAACTAACCAATAAAATATAGGGACAAATACTGACAGCATTGACCAGACATGGTGGCTCACGCCTGTAATCCCAGCACTTTGGGAAGCCAAGGCTGGAGGATCACTTGAGGTCAGGAGTTCTGAACCAGCCTGGGCAATATAGTGATAATCCATTCCTACAAAAAGCAAAAAGAAATTAGCCAGGTATGGTGGTGCATGCCTGTGGTCCCAGGTACTTAGGAGGCTGAGGTAGGAGGATCCGTTGAGCCCAGGAGGTTGAGGCTTCAGTGAGCCATGATCATTCTGCTGCACTACAGCCTGAACAACAGAGTGAAATCCTATTTCCAAAAAAATCTGTTATCTATCTATCTTATCTACCTAGGCATCAGACAAAGTAGAACTGAGGGTAAGAAACACTAGATCTAATAGGTAAAGTGTATTTGTTGAAGGGCATATGCTTAACACTGAATCTCCATCACTTGTCAATTGATTCCTATAATTATTTAGTAAATCCTGGGTCAGGGGCTGGGACTCAACGTTAAACAAGTCAGATGTGATTCTTGTCTTCACTGGGCTTGCAGGCTACTGGACTTAACTAGTCATGGATCCTAATATGCCAAATAGCATTGCAGTAAAATGTAGCAAGTAAGATTGTTAGGAGCGCAAGAAGTGGAGAGATTCACAGTTATAATGAAAAACTTTAAGACATCTCTTTTGGTATTTGGCAAGATCTAGTAGGCAAGGAATCCAAGGATTTAGACGATTTCAAATAATGAAGTTGTTTCTTAAATTGAGGTTTTTTTTTTTTTTTTTTTCCAAATGAGAGACTATATTAAAGCCTATGAAATATTCACTAAATAGTATATATTGGCTATAAAAAAAGGTTGGATATATTCAAAGAATAAAAAAGTGGGCAGATACCTTGCTTTATAAAATCAGCAAAGAAGGGTAACTAAAAATTTTAATGAGCAATTTCTAAAATTATTAAAACCTCTTTGAATTATCTTTCAGGTCAAACAGGACATCAAAACTATATTTGGAGAGTATTTAGAAAGTAATTACAATGAGAATACCATGTATCAACGTTATGAGGTATGCTCAAAGCTATATTCAGAAGGAAACACACAGCCTTAAACACCAGCATTATTGAATGTAGAATAAAAATGCATGAATTAAGCTTTTAACTCACAATAAATTAGAAAGACAACAATGAAATAAACTAGAAAGATATTGGTAAAGATACAACATAACTTAGTAAATCAGAAAACAGACAGTATGTTGCCAAGTCTAAGAATTAGAATTTGTCAGAGACATCTGACAAGTTACTTAAGTAAAACAGAGTGAGAAAACACATGTAAAAACATTAGAAATAAAAAAGGAGAATATACATGTATTCCAAAAAGTTAAAAAGTGGTAGAAAATGTAGATATATTATCATAGAAAATTTTGTTGAAATAAATGACTTTCTAGGAAATTTCAAATTACTAATTTTTAAAAATTTAATGTAATTTAATTTTATGTTCTGGGGATACATGTGCAGGACGTGCAGGTCTGTTATATAGGTAAATGTGTGCCATGGTGTTTTGCTGCACCTATCAACCCATCACTTAGGTATTAAGCCCAGCATGAATTAGCTATTTATCTTGATGGTCTGCCTCCTCCTACCCTGCCCCCTGACAGGCCCCAGTGTGTGTTGTTCCCCTCTCTGTGTCCATGTGTGCTCATTGTTTAGCTTCTACTTATAAGAGAGAAAATGTGGTGTTTGGTTTTATGTTCCTGCATTAGTTTGCTGAGGATAATGGCTTCGAGTATCATCCATGTCCCTAAAAGACATGACCTCTTTCCTTTTTATGGTTGTGTAGTATTCCATGTTGTATATGTACCATATTTTCTTTATCCAGTCTATTATTGATGGGCATTTGGGTTGATTCCATGCATTTGCTATTGTGAAAAGTACTTTGATGAACATACATAAATCATTCTATTGCAAAGTGTGTATCTTTGCAATAGAATGATTTATGTCCCTTTGGGTTTATACCCAGTAATGGGATTGCTGGGTCAAATGGCATTTCTGGTTCTAGGTCTTTGAGGAATCACTGTCTTTTACAATGGTTGAACTAATTTACATTCCCACCACCAGTGTAAAAGTGTTCCTATTTCGCCACAGCCTTGCCAGCATCTGTTGTTTCTTGACTTTTTAATAATCACCATTTTGGCTGGTGTGAGATGGTATCTCATGGTGGTACAAATTACTAATCTTAACTGTAGAGTAGTTGAATAACAAAGGAGGAATGTAAAAATATATTAAAATGGATAGTTGTATAGGAGATTGATTTAGATGTCTTAAGGAACAAAAAGTGATCGTGCTAATTACCAACCAAGCATTATTTTTGTACTCAAACCTGACAAACGTGGCAAACAAACAAAAAAACCTACAGGTCAGCCTCACACATAAGCGTAGAGGTAAGAGTCATACAAAATGAACACTAACCTTACGTTAAAAGTAACAAACCTTGACTAATGAAGCCTTTCTCCACTACTGTAAGGATGGCACCAAATCAGGAAATATATAATTAAAAATTTATCACATCAATAGGTACCTGGGAGAAATACTTAATCATATGCCAAAAATACATTGCATAAAATTCAATATCAGTCCTGCCAAAAGCTATGATTAAAATAGGAAGAGAAGGGTAACACATTGCATTAGTGTTTCTCATTCAGGGACATTTTTGCCTCTCAGGAGGCGCAGTACCTGGAAACAATTTTGATTGTCATGACTTGGAGGTGGTCCTACTGGTCTGTGGTAGGTGGAGGGTAACTGTGCTGCTAAATATCCTACAATGTTCAGGAAAGGGCTTTCCCTCCCCTAACAAAGAATTATCCAGCCCTGAATATTGATAGTACCAATGTGGAACATTCTTGGTTTATATCATAAAGATAATCTATCTTTAAACAACAGGCTACAAATACTTAAAAATAAAAAGTTGTAAGTGAGAACATGTAGTATTTGGTTTTCTGTTCCTGCACCAATTTGCTGAGGATAATGGCTTCCAGCTTCAATCATGTCCCTGCAAAGGACATGATCTCATTCCTTTTTATGGCTGCATAGTATTCTGTGGTGTATATGCACCACATTTTCTTTATCCAGTCTATCATGGATGGGCAATGAGAACACAGGGAGGGGAACAACACACACTGGGGCCTGTCAGGGGAGGGCAGGGTGGGGAAAGCATCAGGAAAAATAGCTAATGCGTGCCAGGCTTAATACCTTGATAGGTGCAGCAAAACATCATGGCACACACTTACCTATGTAACAAACCTGCAAGACCTGCACATGTACCCCAGAACTTAAAAATAAAATAAAAAGTTGGAGGAATTCTTGTTATGGTAACAAAACAAATCTTAGATAATGATATAATAAAAATGAAAGTCAAAATAAAAAATTGAGGAATAAATATTGAAATGGTCAAGTCAAAATGCTTCCTATTTTATGAGAATCTGGAAAATCCAAAGAACATTATCTCAAATGCTCCTATGCCATATCAGTGATATGTCTAATAATAAAACAGATACATGCAAATAAAAAATGTTCTACATACTATGCTGGGAATAACAGAGGTAAAAGATAAGAAAAAAATCCTCTGTTTATATTGAAGACACAAAATATAAAATACCAAAAAAAAAAAAAAAAAAAAATCCCCAAACCTAAGAAGTGGGCCAGATACATACGCAGGAAATACATTTTTTTCTGAGGTGCATATAAATAGCCTTAAGTGCTACATAAAGAGAAATGCCCCCAACTTGATTTGTAAGTAATTCTTTGCCAATAATTGAAAAAATATTGAAAAATTGTGGAGAGGCAGGATCTTTTTATGTTGCCCAGGCTGGACTTGAACTTCTGAGCTCAAGCAATCCTCCCTTCTCAGCCTCCTGAATAGCTAGGAGTACAGGCATATGCCACTGCATCTGGCACTTCACTCAACATTTTAAATTAGATTCTGTTGGTAGTTTTATAAAATAAACCCAAATGTGGAAGAATGAATAATGCTAGAGTAATCAATAATTCAACAATCAGATAAAAATTAACTTATAAAGCCACAATAGACAACAGTGTGGTATTTGCCCCAAAATAATCAGTTAAATCAATGGAAAGAAACAGAGTCAAGATGTAAGCCTAATGGCATTAAAATTTGTAATATGATTTATGAGTCATATGTCAGAGGGGGCACATTAGTGTATATAGAGGAATGGCTCATAATGTGAAAAAGAACAGCCACCAAGAAGATATAATTATAAATCTTGGTGTCCTTTACAATGTTGCTTTGGAAAATACAAAGCAAAAATGAATAGAAGGATGAATTTCATAGTTCTCTAAGAAATGAATATTTCAAATAGACAAAATAATGACACAGAATTTAAATGACACAATAAACAACTTTGTATCAACAAGCTTATAGTACATATTCTTTTGACATACACATGAATCACACAAATTGATAATGTATTAGATTTCAAAGAAAATCTCAGCAAATTCTAAAAAGTATGGATATGTAAGTTTCATTCTCTGAACAAATGAGAAAATAACTAAAGGAGAGATTAAATAAATTTCCAGTCTCATAAATATAAAAACACTTATAAAAAGCCTTCTGTTAATAAGGAAATAAAAAGTGGAAATTTCAAACTGTTTAGAAATAAGCAATAGAGCATTAAATATTACAACCTCTGAGATGTGGTCAAAGCGGTTATCAGAGGAAAATTTATGGACTTAAATGCATACATTAGAAAATGAGCAAAATTGAAATCAAATGAACCAAGCATAATATTCATGAGACTACAAAGAACAAAAAATCAAATCTCCAGAAAGTTGAAGAAAGGAATTAATAAAGATAAGATGACATTAATAAAATAAACAAGAACAACAAAGCTAGTAGAGTTGATCAATAAAACCTTCTTCAAGTTTAAGGAAAAAAGAGAGCATAAATAAACAGCATGGGAAAGGAGATAAGATGTAATTACAGTTAGAGAAGGAATTAAATTTTGTAAGATAGTATCTTTGTGCTAATAACTAAAAAACTAGATGAACTGCATGATTTTCAAAATTAGCTCAAGAAGTCATAGAAAATCTAAATATGCTATTTCTATTGAGAAAATTAGAAAGCCAGTCAAAAATATACATTTAGGGAAAACATCAAGTCCAGACGGTTTTATTATTTCATTCTATAACACCATCAAGAAATAGATAATTCTTATGTTATAAATTGGGAAGGTACTCAGTTCATTTTAGAAGCCTTGTATAAATCTGATATTAAAATCCTAACAGAAGTAAAAACATTTTTTTCCAATTTACTATTTCATGATAAGCAAACAAACGCCTCCCCAGGCACTCAAAAATTCTTGCACATGAAAAATAGAAGAAAACTTCAATTATTAAAGCAAAGATTTCTACTAGAAACTTAGCAGTGGTGAAACCATGAGAACTATTTCCATTTCAGTCACGAGCAAGACAAGGTTTCCTTTCACTTTTATATTCAATATTGTATTGAAGGTCTTTGCCAATGCTATACAGCAAGAAAAAATAAAAATGGCACGTGAATAATGGAAGAAGAGATTATAGTGTCATTTTGCTTTTTTCAGGCAAGCTCCCTAGGAAGGACAAGATAATCAGTTGAGAAACCATTAAAGCTAATAAGAAAGTATTATAAAGTGGCCCAATACAAAATAAACACATAAAAACTAACAGTTTTTAATACAACAGCATTATCTCATTAGAAAAAGTCATAGACAAAATTACCCAATTCGAATAGCAATAAAACTATAAAATATCTAGGAAGAAACCTCAGATTATTGAGGAGTATAATAGATCCAAATAAGTTGTATACCTTAATTTTGGATGAGAGTGCTTAACATTGTAAAGATAGGTATTTTCCCCAACCTAATCTAAAAATTCAATGTCCAACAGCATTTATATGGAACTTGACTAGCTGATTATAGAATTCATATGAAGAGTAAATGTATGAGAACAAAGATAATTTAGAAGAAAAACAAGAGGTGCACTTACCTTACTAAATGTCTATATATATTTTAAAGCTACATTAATTGAAGTAGAATGGTATTAAAGTTAAAAATTTAACTAGAACAATGTAATGAGTCCAGAAACAGATCCCTGTAGATATACATATAATTTTGAGAAAAATTGGCATTTCATATTAGCAGGGGAAAGAATAAATTGTGTGGAAAATTAGATACTATTTGTAAAAATAAAATTATATTTTTAACATTACACTAGTCACCAAAGTAAATTCCAGATGGATTAAAGAGCTAAATGTTATACAAAAATAAAACCTGCAAACTGAGTGAAAGAAAATATAGCATATAAACCACAAAAGAAAATATGATAAGTTTGTCCAAATAAAATTAAAAGCTTCTCTATGACAAAAGATACTATAAACAAAAAAAAGACATCATAAACAAAATTAAAAGAACACATGCTGGTGGAAAATATTTACATTTGCAAAAGACAAAGCATTAGCATCCAAAATATATGTAAACATTTGTAAATCAATAAGAAAAAGATTCTTAATCCAAAAGGGTAATAACAAAAATATGCAAACAGGCAATGAATAAAAGGGGAACCAAAATGGAAAATAAGCATAAAAAGTTGCTCAGCTTCACTAGTAGTGAGGAACATCCCAAATAATGCACAAGGTTATACCATTTTTCACTCATTATATTGAAAAGAAGCTGGATAGTATCAACTGTTGGGATGTCATAAAGAAATAAGTGCTATCATACTTTGCTTATTGGGGTATAAATTGGTTCAGATAGAGGGCAACCTGGCAGTATTTGTTACATTTAAAAATGCAGTCTGGGCATGGTGGCTCATGCCTGTAATCCCAGCACTTTGGGAGGATCACTTGAGCCCAGGAGTTGGAGATCAGCCTGGGCAACATAGTGAGATCTTGTCTCTACAAAACATGAAAAAGACAGCCAGGCATGATGATACTTAGGTGTAGTTTCAGCTACTTGGGAGACTGAGGTAGGAGAATTGCTTGAGCCCAGAAGACAGAGGCTACAATGAGTGTGCTGTGTCATGATTCCACCACTGCACTCCAGCCTAGGTGACAGAGCCAGACCTTGCCTAAAAAAAAAAAAAAAAAAAAGCACCTACCACATGAATGAGAAAAACCAACAGCAACAAGAGAAACTTTCACAAAAATGTGCAGGCAGTCATGCTAGAGATGTTCTTTGCAGCCTTACTGGTGGTGAAATGCTGGAAATAACCTAACTATACTCTGATAGAAGAGTTCAGTAAACTGTAGTAAATCATACTATATTGTAGTTTTTTTTAAAAAAATTGAAGTTGATTTATATGAATTTATGTGGAAAGACAACCAAGAGATATTGGCATTTGATCAAAAAGGCAATAGCATAATTTGTATAGTATGATATAAAATCCATAGACCCAACTTTATTTTTATGTATGTATTTATTCATTAATACAGTCATTCATTCATTAGAGACAAGATTTCCTTCTGTTTGTCTAGGTTGGAGTGCATAATAACACAATTGTGGCTCACCATGATCTTGAACTCCTGGGCTCAAGCAAGGGGTGGGACACATTTCTCCTGTCTCAGTGTTCCAAAGTGCTATTATTACAGGTGTGAGCCACTGCACGCAGCCTCAGACTTTCTTCTTAAAAGAAAAGTAGTGCCTTGTGTTTTTTACCAAAGTGCATGTAGGTGTATTGGGAGACAGCAGGACATCAGTCAATGTTCTGCCAATTCTGAAGCTAGATTCCTGGGTTCGAATCCCCATTCTGCCATCTGGGTGTCCCTGAGCAGGTTTCTCACTTCCCTACCCTCTGTGTCTCAGTTTCCTGTTTCCTAAAATGGTAAAATGGAGACAGCTGCTGTACTTACTTTATAGGCTGTTGGGAAGATCACGCAAGTTAATATATGCAAAGCCTTTACAGCATGGCCGCACATGTGGTAAGCCCTCCTAAATGCCAGTTACTTTTACTATGAAGAAACCTCCAGATTTCCACACATCAAATTGATTTATAGTTAGTGATGGTAGAGGATGCAATTAGAAACGGAATGAGGCTTTTGTCAAGGAGAATTTTTGCATTGTCTGTATAGTTTGACTTTTACAATAAAGATATATCAATTTTTTTTTGTGGAATTAAAATAAATGGAGTTTAGTAAAAGTCTGTGGGGAAAGCAGAAATGGTGTTGGGACAACCATCTCATCATTCAGGAAAAATAAAGTTAGAACCTTATCATAAAGTTAGACGGTCACAGGTATAATGAAGATTCAAGTGCGGAAAATGAAACCACAAAAGAAAAGGTATCAGGAAAATGTTGATGTGATAGTGAGATTAGCCTTCTCAATGTGACATCAAAGGCGGAGAACCAAAGGTGAGAAAGGGACATAGAAACAGAAATTGTTTTTAAATGACATCACAAATGAAATTAAAGGGGGACTAAATTGTGAAAATTGTTTAAAATATACACAACAAAGGGATAATGACATTTCTTATTAATAATGTTTAGAGATTAATAAGAAATAAAACCAATTATCAAACAAAATGAACAGGCAATTAGTAACATTAGAAATATAAATGGACAATGAAACCATTTAAAAATGGCTAAACCTCAGTAGTTATCAGACAGGCAGATTTGAACAATCCTTACTTTGATTATCAAAGACAAAAAATTTTATCAATGCCAGAGGAAGTTTGAAGAAGAAGATTTTATTCAGTATCAACTGGAATATATTTTGTGAAAGTTTTGCAATGAGTATTAAATGTTGGCTAGGCACTGTGGTGGCTCACACATGTAATCCCAGCACTTTGGGAGGCCAAGGTGGGTGGATTGCTTCAGCCCAGAAGGTTAAGATCAGCCTGTCAGCCTGGGCAACACGTCAAAACCCTGTCTCTACAAAAAAATACAAAAATTAGCAGTGGGTGATGGCCTGTGCTGTAGTCTCAGCTACTTGGGAAGCTGAGGTGGGAGGATTGCTTGAACTTGGGAGGTTGAGGCTGCAGTGAGCTATGATCATATCACTGCACTCCAGCCTGGGTGAGAGAGTGAGATCCCGTCTCAAAAAAAAAAGAAAAAAGTATTAAAAATGATTACATTTTTGGACCAGCAGTTCAATTTTAAGAAATTACTTAAAGAATCACAGATGTCCACACATATGTAGTTATAATGATGTTTGCTATGATTTCATTTAAATTAGCAAAAAATTGAAAACTACTTAAATATTCATATCATAAATTGTTATGGTACATGCCAAGTATGGGATATTAGTCAACCATTAAGAATGATACTTTTGAAGACTATTTGCTGGTTTGTAAATATATTATGAGTATGTGGAAGAACAAATAGACTACAAAACTCCAATAAATATAATTTCAAATTAGTAAGAAAAAAACACAAGAAATTCCTATTTTGTGAATAAAGCTAGCCCCATGTCTCTTGGTATTTATCTGTTTTACGTCTTTTTGTCTAGGTACATTTGTAAATAAAACTAGTTAAAAATGCGCTACTATGTTAAAACTGATCATTTTTTGGGCAGTGATGACATCATTTTATCGGTATTTTTATTTTATTTAGTTAAATATTACAACAAATATTTAGTGTATTGTACCACTAAATGAGTATTAAATGTTGGCCCACATTTATTGCTTACTGCAAAACTTTCACAAATGATATCCCAGTTTATACTGAGTAAAATCGTCGTCTTCTTCAAATTTCCTGTATATATATGTTTTTTTTGGGACCGAGTTTCACTCTTGTTGCCTGGCCTGGAGTACAATGGCATGATTTTGGCTCTCTGCAACCTCTGCCTCCCAGGTTGAAACAGTTCTGCTTCTGCCTCCCAAGTATCTGAGATTACAGGCGCCTGGCACCACACCCAGCTAATTTTTTTTGTATTTTTAGTAGAGACGGGGTTTCACCATGTTGGTCAGGCTGGTCTCAAACTCCTGACCTCAAGTGATCCGCCCGCCTTGGCCTTTCAAATATTTTTTTTCTGTCTTTGACAATCAAAGTAAGGATTGTTCAGATCTGCACAGTCTGTACAAGAATGAATACATTTCTTGTAGATGCTAAAATGCTACAGATATGGCTGAAGTCCCTCAGACCAATGCCATATCCCTCCACCATACTCTCTATAGAAATTCAGTATTGTCAGTTTGGTGTGTTTCCTTCTAGAGCTTTTTCTATATATTTACATCGATGTTTTTCTTCCAGTGGTTTGGCAGTTAAAACATCTTTTTAAAGTTTGTTTGTGCTGCACATATGTTCATCACGGCACTGTGTACAATAGCAAAGACCTGGAACCAACCCAAATGCCCATCGATGATAGACTGGACAAAGAAAATGTGGCAC
Source organism: Alouatta palliata (assembly GCA_004027835.1). Classification (NCBI taxonomy): domain Eukaryota; kingdom Metazoa; phylum Chordata; class Mammalia; order Primates; family Atelidae; genus Alouatta; species Alouatta palliata. Next base: position 14,996 of record PVKV010016855.1, on the reverse strand, counting down.
ATATACACCATGGAATACTACACAGCCATAAAAAATGATGAGTTCGTGTCCTTTGTAGGGACATGAATGAATCTGAAAACCATCATTCTCAGGAAATTGACACAGAATAGAGAATTCAAACACCGCATGTTCTCACTCATAGGCGAGTGTTGAACAATGAGAACATGTGGATACAGGGAGGGGAGCGTCACACACTGGGGTCAGTTGTTGGGGGGCTAGGGGAGGGACAGCAGGGGCTGAGGGAGGGTGGGGAGGGATAACGTGGGGAGAAATGCCAGATGTAGATGATGGGGGGATGGAGACAGCAAACCACCTTGCCACGTATGTACTTATGATCTGCACCTGTATGATCTGCACATGTACCCCAGAACCTAAAGTACAATAAAAGAAAATAAATAAAGTTTGTTTGTGCTGGATGCATTGGCTCATGCCTGTAATCCCAGCACTTTGGGAGGTTGAGGTGGGAAGATAGCTTTAGACCAGGAGTTTGAGACTAGTCTGGGCAACATAGTGAGACCTTATCCCTACAAAAAATTTCTAAAAACTTAGCCAGGCATGGTGTAGTCCCAGCTGCCTGGGAGGCTGAGGCAGGAGATTGTTGAGCCTCCTGGGTAGCTGGGATTACAGGTGTAAACCACCATGCCTAGCTAAGGAGTTCAAGGCTGCAGTGTGCTGTCATTGTGTCACTGCACTCCAGCCTGGGTGACAGAGTAAGACCCCATCTCAAAAAAATTGTATTTACTCTGAAAATCTTAATAATATTTTCTTTTGATGTCTAAAATTAATTAATATCTTCTCTCTACTATTTAATTCTCACCCCTTCTCAACCTGTCTTCCACATCTCTCATATCTTCCAATCTCTAATATCGTTATCAATAGAGATTTTATTCTCAGTTTGTTTAATTTTCTTTCAGTCAATTAATTAATTAGACTCAACTATAAACTTTACTGATTTCTTTGTGCACTGTGGTTTGTTATAGCCTAATAGTCTTGAATTATTATTTTAGTTTATTTTACCCTAAAGCTTGACTGGTATTTTGGCTTGGTACAGAAATGTAAATTTAATATAATTCTATCTCAATATTTGATGATACGTTAAGAAAAAAAAGTCAGGTGCCAATATGATCTTTACTCAAAAAAAGTCAGGTGACAATTTGATCCTTTTTCTTTTGCAGGGAACATTTTTTTTTTCCCTGGAAGTTTTTAGGGTTCTATCTTATTCTTGGAAACTTGAATTTCACAGAGGAGGTAACTTTAATTGCAATTTCGTTCTGTTATTCTCCTTAGTATTTGTGGATCCTTTCAACCTAAAGGCCTGACTTTTTTCTTTGGTTTTTGAAACTCACACAATCCATCTGTGTTGTTACATGTATCAATAATCAACAATTTTTTTTTTACTGTTAAGTAGAATTCTATTGTGTGGATGTATACAATTTGTTAATCTGTTCACCAGTTGATGGACATCTGAGTTGTTTCCAGTTTTTAGTGATTATAAATAATAGGTTTTTAAATGTGGACATGTATCTTAATTTTTCTTGGCTAAATACCTAGGAGTAAATTGTTGGGTCAAGTGGTAAGTATATGCTTAACTTTATAATAGTCTGTCAAAATGTTTTCCAAATGTCTGTGCCTTTTAAAAATTTTATTTTGAGATAACTGTAGATTCATATGCAGTTGTAGGAAACAACGAAGTTTTCCCACGTGCCCTTTATACAGTAGTAACATCTTGTAAAACTATAGTGTAATGTAACAACCCACAGACTGATATTGAAGAAGTCAAGATACACAACAGTTCCATGCCGTGAGAGTTTCTCACACTGCTTCTCCCACACCTATAGCTCTATGACAATCGCTAATCTATTTTCCATTTCTATAATTTTCCCATTTAAATCCTGTTACATAAATAATAATTTATGTAACATTATTATCATTTGTTACATAAATGTAACAAATGATTACATTATTATTAATGTAACACTCCTAAAGGAGTGGAGGCTGAGGCAGGTGAATCATTTGAAGTCAGGAGTTCAAGACAAGTCTGCCCAACATGGTGAAACTCCATCACTACTAAAAACACAAAAATTAGCTGAGTATAGAGGTGCACACCTGTAGTACCAGCCATTTTCCTCAGCTGTTGAATTTATGAAGAAAATGTTTGTAGTATTCTCATACTATTTTTTTTATGTTTCCAGGGTTCATAGGAATATTCCTTCTTTATTCCTGATACTGGTAAGTTATGTTTTTCTCATATTTATATTTGACATTCTTGCTAAAATTTATTAATTTTTCCAAAGAAATAGCTTTTTGTTTCATTGATTTTCTCTGAAAAATACAATCAACCATCAGAATCTCATTGGCATATGTATAATACTCCACCCAAACAACCCCAACAAATATAAAAGAATTTAAATTAATTTATTTCTTCTCATTTACTTGTTCAAAGGCTAGAACTCCCACTTACTGTGCTTGATAAAGGTGTCCAGGAAATAATCTTGCCTTAATTCTGGCCCTAGATGGAAAGTATTCAGTCTTTTGTCATTAAGTATAATGTTTTCCCATTTTCATTTTCATTGTTGTCTGCTCTGGTATTTATTATTTCCGTCCTCTGCTTTTGTGGGGTTTATTTTGCTCATCTTAGTTTCTTGAGGTAGATTATTGACTTGAGACATTTCCTCTGTTTTAGTATGTGAATCGAGTGCTATAAATTTTCCCTAAGGACTGTTTTAGCTGCGCCCCATTTATTTTGCTGTGTTGTATTTTTATTTTTATTCAGTTCTGTCCTTAAAAAGTTCAGTTTCCTTTCAGGCTTCCTCATTGACTGATGATTATTTAGATTATTTGGAAGTATGGTATTTAATTTCCAAGTGTTTAGAAAGTTTGTCTTTTATCTTTCTCTTCTCTTCCTTTTCTGATTTCTAGTTTGATTTTGCTGTAGTCAGAAGGCATACTTTGGATAATTTAAATTCTTTTATATTTTTGGAGGTTTGTTTCATGGCTCATAGTTTGGTTTATTTTGGTGAATTTTCCATAGGCCCTTGGAAAAAAATGTATATTCTGCTGTTGTTTGGTGGAGTATTATATATATGCGAGTGAAATCCTGATGGTTGATTGTATTTTGCAGGTCATTTCTATCCTTGCTAGTTTTCTGTTCAGTAGTTCTATGAAATGCTGAGGGTCTCAAGTCCCCAGAGATAATTATGGATTTACCTTTTCTCTTTTCAGCTCTGTCATTTTTTTTTTTTTTTTTTTGAGACGGAGTCTATCTTTGTCACCCAGGCTGGAGTGTAGTGGCATGATCTTGGTTCACTGCAACCTCTACCTCCCGGGTTCAAGAGACTGTCTTAGCTCAGCCTCCCGAGTAGCTGAGACTACAGGAGCATGCCACCAGGCCCAGCTAATTTTTGTATTTTTAGTAGAGATGGGGTTTCATCATGTTTGCCACGCTGGTCTTGAACTCCTGACCTCAGGGATCTAACCGCCTTGGACTCCCAAAGCATTGGGATTACAGCATGATTACCAGTAACCATGCTGGCTGGCTCTGTCATTTTTTGTTTCATGTGTTTGAACCTTTGTTATTTGGTGTGTGCACATCTATGATTGTTATGTCTTCCTGGTGGACTGGCACGTTTGTCATCGTGTAATGCCCTTCTGTCTATAGTAACTTTCCTTGGTCTGATGTCCACTTTTTTTTGGCTATTAATATGAGCATTTTTTCTTTTTAGAAATTAATGTCTTTATGATATATAACTTTTCCTATTCTTTTATTTTCAACATACTTACGTTGTTGAATTTGAAGTGATTTACAAAATTAACAGCTTCTAGATGGGTTGTGATTTTTAAATTCATTCTTCTAATCTCTTTTAATTGATATATTTAGGCTACTTACATTTAAGGTAATTATTGATGTATTAGGTCTTGAGCCTGACATTTTATTTTATTTCGTTTTCTATTTTCTCTACTTCTCCATTCTTGCCTTTCTATAGGTTACTTGAACATTTTTAAGGATTTTATGTTGAATTATATATATATATATAATATATATATATAATTTTGTATAGTTTTCTTAGTTGTTGCTGAAGATATCATAATATCAAAATGTCTACTAATAATAACATTTTGCAACTTTGAGTAAAGTGTGGAAATTTTCTTACATTTAGATCCTCCTTTTTAAAAAAAATTTCCACTTTTAAATGCAAATTGAAACCATAATGCTATACCACCTCACTCCTGCAAGAATGGCCATAATCAAAAAATCAAAAAGTAATAAATATTGGCATGGATGTGGTGAAAAGGGAACACTTCTACACTGTTAGTGGGAATGTAAACTAGTACAACCGCTATGGAAAACAGTATGGAGATTCATTAAAGAATTAAAAGTGGATCTACTGTTTGATCTAGCAACCTCACTACTAGGTATCTACCCAGAGGAAAAGATCCATTATTTGAAAAAGATACTTGCACACACATGTTTATAGCAGCACAATTTGCAATTGCAAAAGTATGAAACTAGCCCAAATGCCCATCAATTAAAAAGTGGATAAAGAAAATATGATATATATATATATATATATATATATATATATACACACATACACATACACATACATACATACATACATATATATGTACACACACATACACACACATACATACATATACATGCCATTTAATAGTACTCAGCCATAAAAAGGAACAAAATAGTGTCATTTGCAGTAACCTGGATGGAATTGGAGACTAATTCTAAGTGAAGTAAGTCAGGAATGGAAAACCAAACACTGTATGTTCTCATTCATATGTGGGAGCTAAGCTATGAGGATGCAAAGGCCTAAGAATCATACATTGGACTTTGGAAACTCAGGGGAAAGGGTGGGAGTGGTGAAGGATTAAACATTGGATATAGTATACTCTGCTGGGCTGATGGGTGCACCAAAGTATCAGAATTTGACCACTGAAGAACTTATTCATGTAATGAAACACAACCTGTTCCCCCCAAAAACCTATTGAAATAAAAAAAATTTAAAAAATAAATTTAAAAAATATTTCCACTTTTAAATATTATTATCTTGTATGACAGATGGTGTCAGGAGCTTTTGTTTCAATCATCACATGTGATTTAGAAAACTCATTAGGAGAAGGAGAATCTGTTGTGTTTATTCACATTCTAGTCTTTCCATAGTTCTTCCTTCTTGAATATCTGAGATTTTAAAATTATTGTTTCCTTTCTAGTTGAAGAAATTTGTTCAGGGTCCTTTATGAATAGGTCTGTTAGCAATAAGTTATTTTAGTTTTACTTCATCTGAGAATTCTCCTTCATTCCCAAAGGATAGTTTTGTTGGGTATAGAATTTTCAGTTCACAACTTTTTTTCTGTCAGCACTTGAGAAATGTTCTGGTACTTCCTTCTGGACTCCATGGTTTCAGATGAGAAATCGTCTGCCATTTAATTTGGTGTTTTCTTTGGTAACACGTAGGTTTCTCTAGCTGCTCATGAGACTCTCCTTTGTCTTTAGTTTTCAGAGTTTTAATTATGATGTGAGTTGGTATGACTTTTTTGATTTTATATTATTTGTTGTTTGCTACCTTTTTGAATCTGTGGTTTTATATCTTTTGACAAATCTAGGAAGATTTCAGCCCTATTTCTTTGAATGCTCTTTCAACCTCACTCTTTTTCTCATCTTCTAGGACTATAATAATACCAGTGTTGCACCTTTGATTGTTGTCCACAGGTCCCTGAGTCTGTTTTTTTTAATTCTACTTTCTACATTTTTTAGAATTGATGAATTGCATGGTCTATTCTCAAGTTCACCAGTTTTATTTTCTGTTGTATCCCTTCAATATTAAGCCCATCTAGCAGTTTTCTATTTCTATTATGGAATTTTTCAATTCTATAATTTAGTTCTTTTTAATAAATTATGTTTCCTTACTGAATTTTACTGATTTTTAAAATATTTCATTTGTTTAAAAATAATATGTAATTGCTTGTTGAACCACTTTTATGATACTTACTTTTAAAACCCTTGTCAGTTAATTTTAACATCTGACTCATCTCAGTGTTGGCATCTATGAATTGTCTTTTTTCACTCAACTTGTGATTTTGCTGGTTCTTGGTACGATGGGTGACTTTCGATTGTATCCTTAACATTTTGGATGTTATTTTAGGAGACTCTGGTTCCTATTTAAATCTTCATTTTAGCAGGCAGTCACCCTGTTTAGATTTGGCATGCAGGCCCTGGCCTACTTTTAAGGGCTATGGTTCCAATGACAGTCTAATTTTCAGAGCCTATGTGGTGTTATTTTGGTCTGCTTGGTTTATCTCTTGTGACTGAGGCTTTCACTGCTCCCTGCTGGTGCTTGAATGGGAAGAAGAAGATTCCCCAGGCTGAGCCATCTGGTAAATCTTACTGGGGAAGGGTCTCTAATAGACAGAGTGCACTTCCCAGGCTGCCTGCTTGTGTGATGGTTTCACCCCTTGCCAGTGGGGGATGGAGAGAGCTTCCTGGACCATATGGTTGCTATGTCAGGATCCCCTTGCCAATGGCCTTGTGGCTTCATGGTATGTCTGAGTGGAAGGGAGAAATTAAGGCCTTATGGGGAAGGAGATGTCTTGTTCGTGTAGAGCAACATATTATGATGTGACTCCTCCTTGCAAGTGCCTTTGGGGGATGGGCATTGCACAGTGTCTCTGGGTGGGAGATGGGAATCTTAAGCCCAGCCAACTCAGTTAATTTTTAATCTTTTTCTGTAGCTTGCCCCCATGTATTGGGGGTAGGGGAGGTGGCCTGTTCTGAGTGAAGGCTCAGATCATCTGGGCACTGTCCTGTCTCTCTAGAGCACATATTCATGAACAATATCTCTCCTGCAGGCCAGTGCCTGCCTGTAAGGTTGCTCAACACATTGGCCATGGAAAGGCAATGGTTAGGGGTAATCCACCTGGTTTCTCCTGCAATAGTTGCTCAAACAGTGCACTGCAGGTGCTGTGGGGTCGCCCCATCCAAACTTGGCACATCCTTGGTGCACCTTCCACCATTTCTTGTGCTTCTTTTCTGAATGTGTGTTTTGCTTATCATGCCTCTGTTCTACCAAGAATAACCCTTCCAGTATTCTAGTGCAGTTTAGAATAATACACATATATATTCTTCTAAATACATGTATTATATATAATACATATTCTTCTAAATATATATTTTACATATATAATATATATTCTCCTAAATATATATAGCTGATAGCTGAAATATATATTTACCTAAATACATATTATATATTCTTCTCTCTATAAAATGTATTATATTAATATAAATATATATATTTAATTTCTAAGGATTTTAAGAGTAGAAGTTTAGCTTATCATCTTCATTTAGTCTTTTTTGTGATCTGTGTTTTCTCAAATTTTCTAAAATAAACATGCATTACTTTATAATCAGTAAAACCCACTAACATGACTTTAACTCTTTTCTTTTCATGGCTGTGTGTTTAGCATTATGTTATGGATAAGTACTCAGCGGCCTCTTCTCGGGGAGATTACAGAGAAGTAAAAATGTGTGCCCTTTGGAAAAGGTCTCTCAAGTGGTGGAAGGTGTACCTACCCTTGTAGGGGTGCGAGGATGGGGGCCCCAGCTGCAGAGCTAGGTTTAGCTTCTGCGAGGGTGTGTGCAACTCTGGAATGTTGCTCCAAGTTCTCACAGGGGGGGCGAATCCTTTCCCTTCTTAAATTGCTAGTGTGTGCAAAATGCTAACGCTACACATTTAAGTGACGTATAGATCAGAATCATAGCTTGATGACATAAATTAAAGTAATTATATTCATTAGCATGATAAAAAATATGCAAACAAATGTTTATTAAATGCAACCATACATCAACTCCAAAGGCTTTGGCGTTGTTTATGTCTTTGTTGCTCCAGCATTTTGTCAAAGGTGGCCTGTCATGCTGAACCTAATTGACACTAATAGCAGTGGAGGGAGGAGGAACCAACCTAGAATAGCACTTGGCTGTGCGAGCTTCGGAGAGTTGGGGATTTTGCTACCAGGCCTCATGAGTGTTCCATAGCAGGCCCTGATAGAGGCCGGGGAAAGGAAGTTTGGATCTCCTTACATTTAATGGAAGGAGGGCTACCACCTCATTAGGACATTTGAGGATGGGCACAGAAGGGTCTGGAGGTCACTTCCTCTTATCAGCACCTGATACAATCTCTGCAAAGATTCAGAGGGAACCCCTTTCTGGATGGTCGAAAGTGTCTTTTCAAGCTGCAGGTGACTCTCTGGCAAGTGAAAGCCCTTGCCCGTTCTGGAGATGGGAAATAGGCCATGCTAAGGGAGGCTGCTGTACCTTCCTGTTGCGTTCTTGCTGGGGGCCCTGGTGGGCTGCTCTGATGAGGTATCTCGTTTTTGGCCAGGAAGTATGTGAATCATATCTCCAAGCACAGCCACAAAAAGAGCCAGGTTCCTTAGCTGTGATGCTCACTCAGGCTTATGGAGATGCTGGCTTTGGCCTTGAGGGCTCATGCATCCCAGGGGGTCCCGTGCTCTTTGTACACAGACCCAGCAGTTACTGCCACTGTTTACAACAGCTGGGTGGTTGTTTAGAAAGGGCTGGGCTGGGTGCAATCGAGTAGTCTGTCTGTCCATCCAGCCAACATATGTTGAGTGTAGCTCAAGGTGGAGAGTGAGAAATACCAGGGAGTGGCAGAGAAGGGGATGTGGAGGAGGTGTGAGTGGGAAAGAGGGTCCAGGGCTTTAGATTGAAGCTGGCAGTTGCCCTCTCATGACACGATATATACTTTTGTACCCCCTAGCTTATACTTGGGGTTCTGCAAAAACCTCCAGCAGGAGGATTTGGCTCTCGTTGTTGACAGATTGGACTATCATTCACTTTCCTCTATTCTTTGTGAGCCTGGTTTATCTTCTGCATGAAACAGGCAAGTGAGTGATTTAAGCCACATCTTGGTTTGGCCTTCCTTAGCTCTTCTTGATTTTTTTTTTTTTTTTTTTTTGAGATGGAGTCTCGCTTTGTTGCCAGGTTGGAGTTCAGTGGCGTGGTTTTGGCTCACTGCAACCTCTGCCTCTTGGATTCAAGTTATTCTCCTGCCTCAGCCTCCTGAGTAGCTGGGACTATAGGTGCCCACCACCATGCCCACTAATTTTTGTATTTTTAGTAGAGACAGAATTTCACCCTGTTGGCCAGGATGGTCTTGATCTCTTGACCTCATGATCTTCCTGCCTCGGCCTCCCGAAATGCTGGGATACAGGCGTGAGCAACCTCACCTGGCCAGCTCTTCTTGATTCTGATGACCAGCACCCTGCAGTGTTAACTTTGCAGGTGTCACCACTAGTCTGCCTGACTTTTAAAGGAAAACAAGATGCCACAGAGCTTCTTCTCCCAGGATTCACATTGTTCCTTCCATCTCCACGTGGCGTCTCATAACTCGGTGCTTTGGGGAGGCTCGTGCCAGGGCACGCTTCAGGGGAGTGAAGGAAGTGGGAAGTGGAGATGCTGGTGTTTTCAAGGTCAGCAGCAGCACCTGCTAGGAGTACATGGTCTGGGGTCTCTGCGGTGGCCACCCAGGGAGCAAGGAGAGTTTGGCTGGCCTGCCCTGGACACCTTGGGCTTCGCCACTGCAAATCCCCATTTCTCTTCCCCTGCAGAAAAGGAGGCTATGTTATTTATTTCTGTGGGGTGGTTTATGCTGGGAGGGAGAGAACAGATGTTAAGAAAACAAAGAAAGCCATAGCACTTTTGTTCCTGAGCCAATGGTGATCAATTCTGTATACTTTACTGCCTTGTCCATGTTTGGGGGATGGATATTTCAAGCCATTTCAATCAAAAGTGGTGCCACTCTGAGCTCTAAACAAAGGCCTAGGTTTATTTTTTTTTCTGGCAGTACAATCCTCAAAGATTACACTTTCTGAAACATTTTTAGCCACGTCAACATTCCTTAGGAAATACAAATATGGGCATTATTTCATGGAGATGGCACCGGGTAATATAATAAAATGGATTTATTTCATCTTAATTTATTTAAAATGTGCATAGACAGAACTGGGATAAAATCCATGAGATGAAATATCTCGTTTGCATGAATATATTGAAAAATTCAGCCACCTTCGAAGCCAAAAAAAGATGCCACTTTTTTTTTAATCCTCAGAATAATAAGAAGAATAGGTGCTCTTTTTAAAACAAGAAAATATAACCTTGACAGAGAGAAGTGATTCATGTCCCGTGGTCCCTGTGAAGGTGTGAGGGATGAGTGTGAATGCAGCCTGCGTTCTGGGTTGATGGATTGGGAGGGAGAGAGAGAGGAGAGAGGGAGGGAAAGATACAAGACTGTGGTTTTACACAAGAGGCTGGTCTGGCCTGCAAGGGAGGAAGGCAGTGTGGATGGGCTCCAATTTCTGAGGTGGTGGTCACCAGGGGTGCAGTGTCAGTCCCGGGGGCTCCCAATTCTGGACTCTACAAAGTCTCAGAATCATCTGATGGTGGCAAATGTTGCAGGGACTGAGACTGGCGGTCACACAGCCTGCTTCTGCGGCTGCAGCATGGCAGGATCCTCACCATGTACCACACCTGCCCCCCAGGGCTCCTGCATCCAGCATGCACTGTGAATACTGCACTTATCCATCAGGCTAAAAGCCTGAGGGCCTGCAGCTCACTCTGCTCCTCTCAGCATGCCAGCTATGTGGCTTGGACATAATTTTCACTCTCTGGCCTTTATGTAAGGCAGCATAAGTAGAGACTGAATCTGACAGCTTGGGTTCAAATCTCTACCACTTATGAACTGTGTGATCTTGAACGAGTTTCTTAACCTCTCTGGGCCCCAGCCTCAACCTCAAGTTCATTTGCAAAACGAACTTGATAGTGAAATTTACTGCCTATGGGTGTTAGGAATTTTATCTGCAATGATCATGAAAAGTATTTAGAATATGCCTGACTGATAGTTAGCATCTAATGAATGTTAGTTGTTAAGTTTTCTGATTAACCAAATGGAAATAATATTTTCATCTCATCAGATCAGTAGCTGCTATTATTGTTTGATATAAATAAATGCTTTCGATTTATTGCTTCTGTGTCCATAAACTTCTGGAGAGAAGAAATGACGAATGCTTGCAGAGGTATCTGGTAATTAATGTGGGCTGAGTCTTTTCAGGTGACTTAGTCTCTCAGTCCAATTCTCATCACCTCTTGGGCTATGTGCCTGCTGGCGTCTCTTACAGGTCAGTGCTTTGGGGAGGCCTGTGCCAGGACACGCTTCAGGGAAGTGAGTTGTCCAGTGGGGCTGGCTCTCCAGTCAGTGTCAGCCAGGACTGGGCAGTGGTTGCTGGCCAGTCGCCCCGGGAACCCCAAATCTGGTGTCTGCTGCCTTTACCCTCCATCCCTGCACACTATCTAGTCTCTGGACTGAACTGCTGAGGATGAAAGAGCTGTTTCTGAGAAAGAAAATGGATTTATTTTATTTAAAATGGTGAATCACAAGCCTCAAGTCCTCTCTTGGAAGAACCAATGGCTAACCTTCCCATTTCCCTTCTTTTTTTTTTGTTTGAGACAGAGTCTCACTCTGTCGTCCAGGCTGGAGTGCATTTGCGGGATCTCAGCTCACTGCAGCCTCCACCTCCTGTGTTCCAGCAATCCTCCTGCCTCAGCCTCCTGAGTAGCTGGGATTACAGGTGCACGCTGCCATGCCTGGCTCATTTTTGTATTTTTAGTAGAGATGGGGTTTCACCATTTTAGACTGGTCTCAAAATCCTGACCTCGCAATCCACCCGCCTTGGCCTCCCAAAGTGCTAGGATTATAGGTGTGAGCCACCATGCCCAGCCCCTTCATTTTATTTTTCAATCTAGTCTGGGAGAAAATCCAGCCCCGTCATCACTAGCTTTTGACAATTTAGACCATAGATAGGGGCTCCCTTTGGACCTACATGGTAGCCACAGCATTTGGGGAACAAAAACCAATGAGGGGAATTCCCATAGCTCTGTGTTGGGACTTGGGGGTTGGAGGGATGGCTGCAGAGTGAGTTGATTCTGGCTCTCAAGGATGCCACAGTCTAGGGTTTCCAAGGCCAGTGTCCTGAGGCTCCCTGGCTGCCACATCTTCACTCTGCTTGTGGGCAAACTCCCTGTGCCTGGGAGCTGCCTCCTAGGACAGGTTCAGCGCAGGTCCCCTGTCTTTCAGATGCCTGGGCTGGGCGTGAGCTCTGTGGGGCACAGGGTCCCTCCATCAGAGCTGTTGGGGAAGCTGCTGGTTTTCCTGGAGGATGTGCCTGACCCAGAACCTGCTGTTTACTCTGATGCTGCCCAGTGGAGACATAGCAGCTGCCCTTGGAGAACTTTTCTTGGAGGCACAGGAAGGAACCAGTGAGCAGGAGGCTGGGACCCCTGCAGATAAACTCAGCATCCCAGCCGGGCCTGACATTTCCTTTGTTTTTTTTTTTTTTCTTTTGAGACGGAGTTTCACTCTTGTTGTCTAGGCTGGAGTGCAGTGGCACAATCTCAGCTCACCGCAACCTCTGCCTCCTGGGTTCAAGTGATTCTTCTGCCTCAGCCTCCTGAGTAGCTGGGATTACAGGCATATGCCACCATGCCCGGCTAATTTTGTATTTTTTGTAGAGACAGGGTTTCTCCATGTTGGTCAGGCTGGTCTTGAACTCCTGACCTCAGGTGATCCACCCACCTTGGCCTCCCAAAGTGCTGAGATTACAGGTGTGAGCCACTGCGCCCCGCCAACATTTCCCTTTAACAGCATCAAGCCCAATTCTAAGAAGTCTTGATCCTGGAGTCCCTGTCCAGCAGTGAGCTTGCTGTCTCTGACCACAGAGGAAAATTTGCATGCCTTGTCTGTGCTGCTAAGGAGCCTGGAGAAACTGCCTCCATCCTCATGCTCCCAGGTGCACCTAGTCAAATCCACCTGGGACTCAGGCGGCTGTCCCCTGGGGGAACTCAGACCCGCTCTTCACTGGGCAGGCCCTGTCAGGCTTATAGAATGATCCAGGTGCCTAGGCTGAGTGTGGCTGGAGAAACTGAGGCCAAGGGAGGGAGCAGCCTTGCCCACAGCCTCATGACCAATTAGTGGCAGAGGCAAGTTCCCCCGTTAACTGGCAAACCTTCCGTTAATGTCAGTTATGATGTCTCCCTATTGAGGTGAGACCCGAGTGAGGCTGGTGGCCAGGCGGGTGGACGATGTGGTGTGATTTATGGAAAAGGACCCCGGGTGGCCCAGACGGTCCAGGGCTCTGGGTGTGAATTCCATGCGGGTTGCTTGGGGTCAGCCACTGCTAATGGGGAGCCTGCTGCTTTGACCTCTGCGGACAGTGGTGAGGGGTGTCCCCGGATATGAGAAATCACTGCATTTTCAGTTCTAATCAGAGCTGCTCTTGGGCTCAGATTGATATGCACTGAGCCAGAGTGTTCTCCACAACTTAATATTGGATTCTCTTCTCTTCTACACTGCTGTCTTGCCTGGTCTCATTCCTATCTTTTCTTTGAAAATACTTTTACGTATAAACAGTTGTAAATATCTTACCTACAGCTAAGATCTCCTATTTGAGCTCTGAGATCCCAAATCCAGCTACTTCCCTGGGAACTCCTTTCATACCTAAGGCATCCTCATGTCACATGTCCAACACTGAAACTCTTCAGCTTACCCCAAATGTACTTGCCCTCAGTCTTCCCCACTTCCAAGGATGGCACCTGTTTCTACTCTATTGTTCAATCTGCAAACCTGGCTGTTGTTCTTTTTTTTTTAAAAAATAAATTGATTGAAGTGTATTTCACGTAATATAAAATGAACCATTTAAAATGAACAATTCGGTGACATGTAATACATTTATAGAGTTGTACGACCATCACCTCCATGTAGCCCCGAAACATTCCCACATACCAAAATAAAAACCCAGGCTCATTAAGCAGCCACTCCCCATTCCCCCCTCCAGCAAGCCCCTGGCAACTGCCAATCTGAATTCCATCTCTGTGGATTTACCTATTCCAGATATCTCATATGAACGGAATGACAATATGTGAACTTTAACTCTTGACTTCTTTCACTGAACATAATGTTATTGAAGCTGTAACATGCATCAGTACTTCATTTTTAGGGCTGAACACATATAAAACACAGTTATATTGGGGTCCCCAACCCCTGGGCCATGGACCAACCCCATGGCTTGTTAAGAACTGGGCTCCACAGCAGGAAGTGAGCGGGGGGTGAGTGAGCATTACCGCCTGAGCTCTACCCCCATTAGATCAGTAGCAGCATTAGATTCTCACAGGAGTGCGAACCCTATTGTGAACCGAGCCTGCAAGGGATCTAGGTCTCATGTTTTTTATCAGAATCTAACTAATGCCTGATGATCAGGGTTGGAACAGATTCATCCCAAAACCATCCACCCTCACCTCCACAGTCCATGGAAAAGCTGTCTTCCATGAAACAGGTCCCGGTGCTGAAAAAGTTGGGGACCACTGTACTATTATTTTATATATATACGGAAAAGTAAACTGTGTTTTATATATATTATACATACATATTATATATACATATGTGTATATGTATATTACATGTGTATGTATAATATATATCATACATATATATTATACATATGTATAATATACATACACATACATACATTATACATATATATACGTTATACATATTATACATATTATATACATATGTCTATAATATACATTATACATGTATATAATATGTAAATATAATAAATAATATAAATGTTAAAATAAATGTAATAAATAGATAATAAAAATAAATAAAATAAATAACATACATATAAATATGAATATAAATATAATAATATAAATATAAATATAATATATAAAATTATGTATATAATATATAATGCAGATATTTTATATATTATTTATGAATTATATATGTTATATGTTACATATGTATTATAGATACATAACATATAACATTTTATTTATGTTATATATCTATAATACATATGCAACATATATATGTACTGTATATATATGTATAATGTATGTATGT
>PVKV010016854.1:0-49475 GCA_004027835.1 Alouatta palliata | reverse complement strand
AAAAAAAAAAAAAAAAAAAAAAAAAGAAAAACAAAAGTGAACCATTATTCCCTCCATTATAAACATACCACATATCCATTATAGAAATATTTTTCAAAGAATAAAATAATCACTTATAATCCCATTATCCCCCCAAAAATATGTTGGTTCATTTTCTTTCAGTCGACTTTAAATGCATAACAGAAATTGTTCTACATATGCAATTTCTACTATGACTTTCAAATTTTTATCATATCTTATAAACATTTTTCTGTAATTTATTCTCATTTGGATTATTTTCCTAGGATAGAGTCCTAGAAATGAAATTAGTGAGTCTTGCATGGTTCTTTTAAATACAAAATGAAGTGATAGATACAGAAGAAATTTGAAAATTCAGAAGCATTATATGAACATGAACTTCTCTTTCCCCAAACTTGCACCACAACCATAAATAACCAACCAGAACTACCAACTGTCCTGTACCAAGCCCTTATTATATGCTGTGTACTGAACTAAACATGTAAGCACTTTATTTATTTGTTTATTTATTCCACTTTGTCTTTCTAAGATGCCTGCTAAAAAGCTGGTATTATCCCATAGCTGTCAAGGACAAAATCAATGTCCCTTAGGAATCCTCTTCTCTCTTGTCATTCTTATATGGCATCATGCTACTTCCATGTTAATGCCCACACAGATGCCTCTGCCCAGCTGAGCACCTGTTAACCATAACCACCTTCTTCGTCCAGGTGGCTCCCACTTTTCCAAACTCAGTTAAAGCATTTTTTCCTTTGAGAAGATTTTCCTGTTATCACAACACTTTCTTTTTTTTTTTTTTTAAGACGGGGTTTCACCATATTGGTCAGGCTGGTCTTGAACTCCCAGCCTCAGGTGATCCGCCTGCCTTGGCCTCCAAAGTGCTTGGATTACAGGCGTGAGCCACTGCGCCCGGCCCACAACACTTTTAAACACTAAACTAAGAGCCTTTGTTAAGCAAGTTGAGATTAGGAAGCACAAGCAAAGTGTATTGAACATTGTAGGTGCCAAATAAATATTGAATTAATTATTATTATTATTATTTTAAAGAGACAGGCTCTGCTGTGTTGCCCAGGCTGGCCTCAAATCCTCAAATTCCTATGCTCACAAGATCCTCTCACTTCAGCTTCCTGAGTAGCTGAGGCTATAGGAGTGCTACTGCATCTGGCTCTTAGATGAATTAATATTACATGATCTTGGTGTAAATATCTCATCAGGAAATGTTGGTTACATTATTGTCCAGAAAAAGAACACATTTTCTGGGTAGTGTGTGTTTAGTATGTGAAATATTGTGTTCAGTTTTGGATTTTACACTTGTAGAGGCTGATTGGTAAACTGGAATGTATACAGAGATATAAGGATGGTAAGAATGGAAACAGTATTACAAGTAAAATGGTTAAATAAGTGAATCTGTTTACATTAAAGAAAACACTCTGTATGACCAGGTGTGGTGGCTCACACCTGTAATCTCAGCACTTTGGGAGGCTGAGGCGAGTGGATCACTTGAGGTTAGGAGTTTAAGACCAACCTGGCCAACATGGCCAAACCCAATCTCTGCTAAAAATACAAAAATTACCTGGAATTACCATTCCAGGTAATTATAGTGTGTGCCTATAATCTCAGCTACTTGGGAGGCTGAGGCACAAGAATCACTTGAACCCAGGAGGCAGAGGTTGCAGTGAGCTGAGATTGCGCCACTGCACTCTAGACTGGGCAACAGAGCAAGACTCTGTAGGAAAGAAAAGAAAGGAAAGAAAAAGAAAAGAAAGGATTTTGCAGGTGATAGTGTGGGGGCCGCAGAATGGGGTATAACAGTCATCTTTAATTGTGTGATGAAGATAAGTTCAATAAAAAGACAAAATGTCTAGCCAATGGAGCTGTGAACTTCTCTATCTTTCCATTGTAGTAAAAGACTTTCACACCGGGCACAAAGATGACCCAAATACCTTCAAACTCCTTCATGTGAGGCATCTCAAGCAAGCAATTTTACATCAACTTTTCTGAAAAGCAAGTGCTATGTAAAAATCACCAACAGTAACTTTCTGCATAGGCAGCTCCCAGCGCTGAGGCTTTTGTTTTTTCACCATTATTTTGTATTTTCTGCACTGAAGGCGAAAAAATCCTTCAAAGAAGGACCAAACAAGAATACCAAACAATGTAGCATTACTACAGGTAGCTGAGAAAATAGCCACAACATAGAGGCAGAACAAACCGACTAAGTACAGGGAATGAGATGGTTTCTTTCAAGTAAGACTTAAGGACCGGGCATGTGCAGTAGCTCACGCCTGTAATTCCAGCGCTTTGGGAGGCCGAGATGGGTGGATTGCCTGAGCTCAGGAGTTTGAGACCAGCTGGGCAACCTGATGAAACCCTATTTCTACTAAAATACAAAAAAATCAACCGGGCTTGATGGCAGGCACCTGTAATCCCAGCTACGCAGGAGGCAGAAGCAGGAGAATTGCTTGAATCCGTGAGGCAGAGGTTGCAGTAAACCAAGATTGCGCCACTGCACTCCAGCCTGGGTAACAAAGAACTCTGTCTCAAAAAAAAAAAAAAAAAAACAGGAACAACAATAAATGAAGGAAGCTAACTGGGCAGGGCTATATACAAGGACAGTTTCTCTAGGAGGGATTTGTAGCCAGAGGCGGTTTTTCTGCAGAGCTAATGCAGAGTAAGCTTCCAGGCCACTCTTTGCCCCAGTTTCTTCCAAGGCTGTGGTAGGGACCGTTGCAATCTCACATTGTTTGTCTTTAAGAAGACACCTGACTTGTGTAAGTTTTAGGACTTGCAAAACCTGTTTTCAAACTTGTAAACCAGTTTACGAGCAAAACAAAACAGTACATGCACAAGATGTTTAAAGGTTTTTTTCTAGCATTTAATTTTAGACATGTCCACATACCCAGATTGTAATCAGTTAAATTAATATTATCTTTGAAACCAAAAGGTACTCTTGGTTCAGATTCTTTTCCATATCCCTGCTTTGGTGTCGAATTTGGGGACCCTGTATTGATTTTAAGTACTTGAGATTTTTGTCTGTTTAACTTATTTGATAAAATCAGATTCCTGTTTTAGTCTAGATCAGTAGGAGGTAGAAGAAAGGCATTATAAACTATTTAAATCTTAATTACCTGTTAGTGTGGTAAACGTGTGTATTATATAACGTTAAACCTGTTCTGCTTTAAGCAACTGCATTGCGTCCCTCTGAGAAGTGATTCCACCTGCTCAGCATGGGTGGCAAACAGAACACAGAAGCACCCTAAAGAGCTGGGTGTGATGGTACGCGCCTGTAATCCCAGCCACTCAAGAGACTGAAGTAAGAGGATTCCTGAAGTCCAAGGAGTTCGAGGCTGTATTGCGTCATGATTATGCCTGTGAATGAATAGCCACAGCACTCCAGCCTGGGCAACATAGTGAGACCCCGTATCTAACAAGTTAAAAAAAAAAAAAAAAAGCCTGGGCATGGTGTCTCACATCTGTAACCTCAGCACTTTGGGAGGCCAAGGCCAGTGGATCCTCGAGTCCAGGAGTTTGAGACCAGCCTGGGCAACACAGAAAAATCCTTTCTCTATAAAAAATATAAAAATTAGCAGGGTGTGGTGGCACATGCCTGCAGTCCCAGTTACCGGGAGGCTGAGGTGGGAGGATCACCTTAGCCTGGGAAAATAGAGGACGCAGTGAGCCATGATTGTGCCCCTGCACTCCAGCCTGGGTGACAGAGTGAGACTCTATCTCAAAATGAAACAAAACAACAACAACAAAACAGGGAAGAAAAAATAGAACATAAAGAAAATCCAACCTGAGGCTGATTTTTTAAAAAAGTGTTCTAAGTAGGAGAGAAAGATGTGATGGCTAAATAACTCTTTGACTCCTTTTGAGTCACATTTTCATAGAGACTACTCTGTTTATTGTTAAGCATGTGATTTTACAGAATATCACAAAATCTTAAAATGCAAGCAAAAAGAATGGCAAGCCACTGATATATTTTCACGTATCCACTGAAGGCTGTATCAGACTAATATTTTCCAATATTTGGTGGGGAGTTGGTTGGCATGATGTGATCAGGAGACCATATATTTCTAAGTCAGTAAAACCAGGATTCAGTTTACTTCTCTGCTAGCACTGGTTTTGACAAGTTATTTAACCTCTTTTAGCCTCAGTTTCCACATCTGTAAAATGGGGTTAATACACATTTTACAAATCTCAACTGTGTCTCTTTCATTTTCAATTTTTTCCCTTCCACCAGCACTTCCTTATCAGTGAAAAACAGGAGCAACAATGAAGTTCTCCACCCACACCCCACAAGAGCTACTCTCCTGTTTTTGCTCTTTTAGCAGGGAATACCTGGGAAGAGACGACTGTACTTGTTAGCTCTCCTTCCTCCAAGCCACTTAAACCTTTACATCCTGCAAATAGCTTTTACCCTCTCAAAGAAATGACCAATGACCAAGTTCAATGATCTCCAAGTTCAGTGGTTCTTTCTTAGTCCTCATCCTATTTGGCCTTTTCTAGTTTTTGACTCTAGGCTGTGTGATAAATACTGGTTGAACAGAACAGTAACATATCCTTCTGGTTTCTTTCTACCTCTCGTTGCATTTCCTGTTGGCTGTCTCATACATTAACTAATAACCCTTCGGAAGGTAACTTCTAAAATTCTAATTCTGATTCCAACCTCTTACTCTACTGCATCTCATGCTGAAGATTTTGCTGTCATTTCACATATCCACCTTCCTCTCATCCTCATAATCTTCTTGTTTTTCCTATTTCTGCCAATGGCATCATCATCATCACCATATTCTCCCAGGCCTATGTTCCGAGGTTAAAGTTCTCTTTATCCCTCCTTCCTTCTCCTGCATTCTACTCCACTGACTCCCCTGTCCAGTGACTGGCCAAGACAATACACTTTACCTTTTCCAACCATCTCCTTTCTAATTCCACTCCATCTCCCTGAGTTCTGCCCACATTTTCTCTTTCCCCAAGATCACAGCGGGCTCCTAGCTGCCTCCTGCACTCCAGGCTCTACTGCATCCTTCCTGTAGCTCTCACACTCATTTATTTATTTATTTATTTTTTGCCTAAAAGCCAACTCTAATTATGTCCTTGTTCAAAGGTTTCTATGGCTCCTCAGTATCTTTTCTGTAAACCTACCAACCATCCTGCCTTAATTATGAATTACAAATCCTGGGCTCCAATTAAGTGAAACATGACTGGCGTGTTCTCTTCTATCATGTTTTTCCAGTGCTATGCCTTTTCTTGCATTGTTCCTTCCATGTTTCTTGTCCTCTCCTTGACACTGCATGAGCACATCCTGTATATATTCCCAGGAAACCTCAGCTATCCTCTCCTCTATGATCCTCACCTGGTGTCCTCACACAGATGTAACCAACTTCCTCTGCTCTTACTAAAAAACTTCACTTCTCTTAAGTCATTTATGACTTTCCACCCACTGTTATGCTTATGCACACCCAGGTTTTAGCTTCTCTGACAGATTGTAAATTTCACTTAGTTCTGTGATCATTCAGGAAATATTTTTTGAACACCTGTTAAGTACAATCACTATGCTAGATTGCAGAGGTATAGACATGAACCATGGTTCTTCCCCTCGAGGGACTTGTGATATAATTAAGGAAACTGAAAAGAAAATAAACAATTAATGCTTAGTTTACACATAGTATGACAGAGTTGTGTACATACAGAATGTTAGAGGAGCAAAAAGGAGGTGCACCAAACTCAGCTTAGAAGAAGAAAGGGAGGAGCAGAAAACCTCCATGAGCAGGTGACATCTGAACCAAGTCTTAAATACTGAGTCAGCTGTGGATAAGGGGAAAGGCAATCTGGGTAGAAGAAAGGAGACATTTAAAGGCTATCAGCTATAGGCCAAAGCATAGAATTGATTCATACTTATTTCCCATACCACAAGGGTTCTAACACATGTACTAAACCAGGGACATTCCATTATAAAGTATTCAACATTCTGATTTGCAATGAAAAAGAAATGGCAATGGTCGGGTGTGGTGGCTCACACCTATAATCCCAGCACTTTGGGAGGCCGAGGCAGGTGGATCACAAGGCTAAGAGTTCAAGGCCAGCCTGGCCAATATAGTGAAACCCCCGTCTCTACTAAAAATGTAAAAATTAGCCGGGTGTGGTGGTATGCGCCTGTAGTCCCAGCTACTTGGGAAGCTGAGGCAGGAGAATCGCTTGAACCTGGGAGGTGGAGGCTGCAGTGAACCAAGATCAGGCCACTGTACTACTCCAGCCCAGGTGACAGAGTGAGATTCCGTTTCAAAAAAAAAAAAGGCAGTGTATTAAGTTGCCAGAGAGTTATGTTATCCAATTTTTAAATTTCAAAAGATGACTATCCTAACTTTGTTGTTGTTAAATGTTCTTTCTTTGGTGAAATGGTGGTGCTAATACAGTTATATTTTAATTTAATGCATTTATTTGGAAAACAACACAAAAAACAGCTGGTAACTTAAAATTAATTATTCCACTTAAAAAGTGTTTTTTATGGTCATGATATTCAAGAATTAAGTAACCACTATGTTAGAGGATCAGTTCTCAAGAATATTAGTGGGTTAGAGTTATTTAGAGAGCTTTAAAAATGTAGGCCAATTTTTTTTTTTTTTTTTTTTTTAAACACGGGATTTCACCATGTTGGTCAGGCTGGTCTTGAACTCCTGACCTCAGGTGACCTGCCCGCCTTGGACTCTAAAGTGCTTGGATTACAGGCGTGAGCCACCACGCCTGGCCACCAATTTCTTTTTTATCTTTTTGTTTTGTTTTGTTTTTTTGAGAGAGTTTCATTCTTGTTGCCCAGGCAGGAGTGCAATTGTGTGATCTTGGTCACTGCAACCTCCGCCACCTGGGTTCAAGCAATTCTCCTGCCTCAGCCTCCTGAGTAGCTTAGATTACAGGTGCCTACCACTACGCCTGGCTAATTTTTGTATTTTTAGTAGGGACGGGGTTTCACCATGTTGGCCAGTCTGGTCTTGAACTCCTGACCTCAGGTGATCCACCCGCCTTGGCCTCCCAAAGTGCTGGGGTTACAGGCATGAGCTACTGTGCCCCGCTGAAAAATGTATACCAATTTCTTCAGGTCACCCTAGCATTAGAGGTTTAAAATTTCTGACATTGGGTTTTTAAATGTGCCTTCCCTTTTTTTTTTTGAGACAGAGTCTTGCTCTGCTGCCCAGGCTGGAGTACAGTGGCACGATCTTGGCTCAGGTTCAAGTCATTCTCCTGCCTCAGCCTCCTGAGCAGCTGGGACTACAGGTACAGGCCACCATGCCATTTTTTTTGTATTTTTAGAAGGGACCGGGTTTCACCATGTTAGTTAGGATGCTCTTGATCTCCTGACCTTGTGATCCGCCCACCTCGGCCTCCCAAAGTGCTGGGATTACAGGAGTGAGCCACTGTGCCCGGCCAAAATGTGCCTTTTAAAAATAAACTCCTGGCCGGGCACAGTGGCTCATGCCTCTAATCCAAATACTTTTGGGTGGTCAAGGCAAAAGGATCACTTGAGGTCAGAAGTTTGAGATCAGCATGGGCAACATAGTGAAAACAAAACATAACAAAACAAAAAAAAAGAATTAGCTGGGTGTAGTTGTGCATGTGGCGGGAGAATTGCTCGATACCAGGAGGTGAAAGCTTCAGTGAACCATAATTATGCCACTGCACTCCAGCTTGGGCGACAGAGACTGTCTCAAAAATAAAATAAAAACAAACTTCTTAGTTGATATTGAAAAGCATCCTGATTTGGGAGCAATTATCCTAGCCTAGTGTACCTAGCCTGAATAGGTGTTGGATAAATAAATATCAAATTAATGTGAGGGTTCTGCTAATGTTAAGCATACATTTAGGAAAATTAACTTTGCATTTTTTTCAACAAGGAAATGCACACATCTTAAGTGTGCATAGAAAAGAGCTGATTTCAGAGAAAGTCTGATTCTTTTTTTTTGAGACAGAGTCTCACTTCGTCACCAGGCGCCAGGCTGTAGTGCAGTGGCGCAATCTCAGCTCACTGCAACCTCCACCTCCTGGGTTCAAGCAGTTCTCCTGCCTCAGCCTCCCGAGTACCTGTGACTACATGTGCGCGCCACCACGCCCAACTAATTTTTGTATTTTAGGAGAGACCGGGTCTCACTATGTTGGCCAGGATGGTCTCGATCTCTTGACCTCGTGATCCTCCCACCTTGGCTTCCCAAAGTGCTGGGATTACAGGCATAAGCCACTGCACCTGGTGAAAGTCTGATTCTTAAGAAGGTAGAAGAAACAGGAGGTTATTTTATTTTACTTTATTTTTATGTTTTGGAGACACAGTTTCACTCGTCGCCCAGGTTGGAGTGCAGTGGCATGACCTCAGCTCACTGCAACCTCCACTTCCCAGGCGCAAGTGACTCTCCTGCCTCAGCCTCCCAGTAGCTGGGACTACAGGTGCCCACCACGAGACCCAGCTATTTTTTTTAAATTGTATTTTTAATAGAGACGGGATTTCACTATGTTGGCCAGGGTAGTGTGGAACTCCTGATCTCAGGTGATCCACCCACCTCGGCCTCCAAAAGTGCTGGGATTACAGGCATGAGCCACCGTGCTCAGCCAGGAGGTTATTTTGGGGTCTTTTGCTTTTATGCACAAAAGATAATAAAATGAAAACATAGTACTCATAAGCCTGGTAACTGACATGAGCATATTTGGGATGAAAGATTATTGTTTGAGAATTGCAAGACCAGCTATGCTCCTGTCAGTGTCATTAAATAAAAAGACAGTAACATTTTAAAGTCCAGAAAGTTGATTAATGGGACTATCAGCTCTTAGTAATGATCCTTCCATAACTTGAAAATACAAATAAACTTCTTTCAAGACCTAATTTTAGATTGAAGACCCTCTAAATCATGTTCCTGTATTTCCTTGTACTATCCCCATGGTATTAGAGCTCAGTCTTGTACAGTCTCCAAAGCATGAATATCCATGCCACTGCTTGAAACTCAGATGTCTCACTTGCTTTTCTCTGAGCATTTAGATTCACAGAATTTGAGAGATCCCTGGGTTTAAGGCCCTGATTTTGTAGGTGAGGAAATCGGCCCCCGAGGGGCTACATGTCCCACCTCAGGCTCCATAACAGAATGGAGATTGAGGTAGTCACTTGATGCTGTTCCCACATACTTGCAGATGAACCTGCACTTGGTAATACATCGCTTTATCCTCCTGCCCCTTACATTTAAGTCACTTCATGCTTTTCACTATTGTACATTCACTGTAAGTTGAATCACACAAAGTGGTGAAGTGAGACAGGTTTTAATATTCACATTTGACAGGGAAGAGAGTCCCTGAGGTTGGGAGTAGTGGGCAGAGAGTGTGAGAGAAAAGCAAGCTCTGTGGTGTCTCTTCCTATAAAGGCACTAATCCCGTCATGACCTTCTACCCCCATGACCTCATCCAAACCTGATTAGCTCCCAAAGGCCCATTTACAAATACCATCACACTGGGGTTCAGCGCTTCGGCACACACGTTAGGAGTGGGGACGAAATTCCGACCATAGCAAGAGCCAACTTCATCCGCTTCCACAACTAGCGTCAGCGCTCAAGACAACCGGGTTCAATAACACCGGGCAAACATTTATTGAGGCCTGCACTGTGAGGGGCACTGCAGCATGACACACCCGAGTCTTGTCAGCGGCCTGAGAGAGGTATGGAAATAACTAGGGAGCAAGTGCCACAGTGGGAGACAGCCCTCGAGCCTTCTGAAGCGATAATGTTACAGTCAACTGAGCGAGGAGGAGTGAAAATGCTTCCAACAGGCAGATGTTGGGGAGAGGGCATTGCAGGCACAGGAACAGTGTCAGGAAGGGCTGTGAAATGGAAAGGTGTCGTCTTGGAGGAATGGGGCAGAGCCAGTTTACCCACAGGGAACTGGGCACGTAGGAGTGGTGCAGATTAAGGCTGGGAAATCCCGGGCTCTTCTTACAGCCGCACTCCGTCTACTCCGCGGACATCTCCTTTCTATTGTCAGCGTCCTGGAAGCAGGGACTGTGTTCTCTATGCATTTAGTGGAACCTGAAGGGACGAGTCCAGCTCTCTCAGAAGGCGGTACCTAACTCACAGGCTACGAAAGGAAACAAGGCCAGCGCAGCCCTGGCGGTGGCGAGGCTGTGCCAATTGCTAAATGGGGCAGCAGGACGTTTTTCTCCAGTGAAGTGGAAATGCCGCGGAGCAAGAAGGCAGAGAAGCAGGTCTCCTGCTAGTGCGCCTCAACAGAAGGAGCAGCGTGACCTCTTCCTAAAACACACGAGGAAGGGGGCCTGGGCTGTGAGGCCAGCGTGGTCCTTGCACCCCTGGTCTCCATCCCTGACCCGGGCGGCCGCTGGGAAGGAAGGGTCGGGAAGAGGCCTAAGGACCTGAGGCCGAGCGTGCGGAGCGCGGCTGGCTCAGTGGCTACAACCCGGCCGAGCGGGCTGGGCGGAGCAGCACGGGAGAGGCGCGCCCCGCGCCAGGCTCGCGGGAGGAGGGCGGCTGCCTCCGGTCGTCCTCACCCTGCCTCGGGGGACGGCTCTTGGCAGACTGTCCCGGACTCCTAATTCATTCTGTTTTTAATAAAACCATCTCCAGAACCAAAAAGAGGGCGGTACCCCAAAGAGTCTGAAGAATGCCCCGTAGGGGCGGGGAAGCGGGGCGTGCCCGTATCGGGAGGCTGCAGGCTGACGGACGAGCGCGGGGGGGACACAACCGCGCCGGGTGGCGGAGGCCGGAGCCAGCCCCGCGCCCGCAGAGCTGCTGCCTGGGACCCACCGCGCGCACGCCCACGCGCCTGGCGGCCACTGGGTCCAGAGCGGGGGCGGGGCCTTCGCGGCTGGGGGCGGGGCCGGGCGGGGGCGCGCGGCTGGACCGGACGGGAGGAGCAGGCGCTTCCATTCCCTGATTGGGTCTGGACTGCACGGAAGGCGGGGTCTTGAGGGCTTCTACAGGCTGGCATTGGAAGCCGCAGGAGGGCGTGGTTTTGTGAAGTCAGTTCCGGTTGGTGTAAAACCCCCCGGGGGCGACGAACGGGCTTCAGATGCTTCTGGGTCGCGGTGCTCTGATCGCGGAGCCGGTGTGTGTGGGAGCTTCAGAGCCGCGCGCTAGAGCGACCCGGCGAGGGATGGCGGCCACCGGGACCACGGCCGCCGCAGCCACGGGCAGGCTCCTGCTTCTGCTGTTGGTGGGGCTCACGGCGCCCGCCTCGGCGCTGGCCGGCTATATCGAGGTGGGGACCGGAGTGAACGCCGGAGCGTCATCTCCTTCGCTCGCCGGGGGAGCGCGGCCTGCGGGCGGGCTGCGGGAACGGAGGCGAGGCGGGGCGGGCGGGGGCCGCGGCGCGGGGGTCCGGCGCTGCGGCGGGTCTGGCGCGCCCTCCCCCGCCCGCCCCTGCTTGGCGCAGTGCTTAGCGCTGGAGGTCGGGGTGCCTCCGCCGCCGCAGAGGCCAAATGAAAGTCGTCGAGGCTGCGGGGGGCGGCGGGCCGCCTCGGCCGCCCCAGCCCCCAACCCGCCCGCGGCGCCGCCACCTTCTCCGGGGACCCCGCGCCGCCCGGGTGCTCGCCCCGCCCTCCCCCGGGACAATGTGAGCCTTTGCCTGGGCGGTCCGCTCCCGACGGAGTCCGCGGTTCGGCTCTCTCCAGGGGCGGCCCCTCGCGGACCCCGTACGCTCCCTGACGCTGCTCCGGGGCTTCGGCTCCGGGCCTCCCACCTGCGAGCGGCGGACTTCGCCTTTGTTGCCAGGTGGACGCGGCCCCGGCCTTCGTGCGCTGCGGGGATGCTGCGAGCCCCGGGGGAGCTCCCGCGCGGGGCCGCCTGCTGCTCCCTCTGCCGCCCGGGGCCGGGGCGCGGACGCGCATTTTTAGTGGCGCTGTTTGCCTGCGTCTGTAGACGGAGGAAACCCACTCTGGATGCGTTGACCGCTTTCGTGAGGGTTTCAGTGAGTAGCGAAGGTGCCAGCGAATGCATGTAAACTCCTGGAAAAATCGTCCTCTTCGATGTCAGAATTCCAGCAGTGGTTGTGCTTCGAGGTCGCCTCCTGAGCATCCCCGCTGCGAGGAGGCGAAGCGGCGGGGGCGGCCGCGGGAGATGTCGGGGTCGGGGTCGGGGGCGGCGGGCTCCTCGGGGTCTTCGGCGCGGGCCGGAGTGGGCCGCCTTGGAGGAGCCCTGCTGTGGCCAAGGGAGACAGCGGGCTAGATCTTTACTTCCCTTCTCGAAATAGTGCTTGAACTGCTGGAGTGGAATGTGTAGTTCTGGTGTCGTTTATTTCTTCTCTGTCTTCGCTCTTTTAAAAATTACAGTTGGTTTCTGCGTACTTAGCTAATTTCAGAGAGACCTGAAGACTGGATTTGATTAAATAGGCATTAACTGAGAACTTTCTTTTAAAGACCTCAGGTTTAGAATATGTTTACTTCTACAGAGTGTTCAGGGATTTCCACGGGTAAAATAAATTTAATAAAAAAACCTCTCTGATAGAACGGCTTAAAACCTTTGTATTCATCCTGCTTAAAGCTTTGTGACTGTGAGGGTAAGAAAGGAGTTCAGCTTTGAGAAATAGTAAATGTTTATCTACAGAGGATTTTAGATTACGATTGTTTGAGTCTCCACACAATGGTCAGAGTTGTATCTGATCCCTGATATGATGTCGCATGAAAACAGCTAGGTGAGTGAGATTGGGGGGGCGGGGAGGAAGAAAAAAGGAATTTTATATGGAAGATGGGACTTCATTAGTGGATCAAGTGTCGGAACCCATCGTTCACACTCGCACCCACTTCCTACTGGCATGAGTAATTTTAAGCATTAGTGAATTCACAGTAAAGGACTCAGCAGTTTTAAGTAATGCGTTAATACTTGTGCAGCGATTAAAAAAAATCAGAATTCATTCTTGTGGATTAAATTTGATTGTTAGCCACAACGTTGTTCAGTTGAAAGGTATGGCTGAACAAAATAGGAATTAAACTTTTCTGGCAAATGGCTTTGTGGTAACTCCTGTTTTTTGGAGCTGTATTTTTGCTCATACTGACTAAATGATCTTTCAAGGGGCCTTTTGTCAGGCTAGCAGAATGTTGTTCATATGAATATCATTTGATTTTGTTTATTTGCTGTCAGGCAAGGGACTGCGGAAGGTTAATTTAGATGAGAATGGCCTAAATCAGGATGTCTTTGGGAAGGCCCTGATTGAGATTAGCCAAAGGGATTCTGGCCAAATCCCTCATCAGGTTGCTTGGCACAGAATTATTGATCGGCAAATCTTTAGTGTTGCTTGGTGTTGACTGAATTAATCTCTTACACCTGTTTAAAAAAAAACTCACCTCTGGACTCAGGGTCACTTCCTCTCTTAAATCCAAGACAAGTTCTTTGTGCATGCTTCCATTTGGGACTGAGACCAGTACTGTGCTGGAACTCTGCATACTATGCAGTAGATGACTAGGCTTCTGAGAACCAGAACTTGAGTTTGTTCTGCCGCATTTGAAAGAAGGCCATTTGGTTGCCAATTTTCAGGAAACTCAAACCCAAATTAAAGGATGACAACTGAGGCAGACTAGAAAAGGCTTTGTGTTGGTATTTCTAACGGGTGGTATGGGAGATGTCTCACTGTACCTTGGAGAGAAAACTTGGTGTGCTTCTGATAGGAATATCGGTTTTGTTTGTTTGGTTTTTGTTTGTTTGTTTGTTTGTTTTGAGATGGAGTCTCGCTCTGATGCCCAGGCTGGAGTGCAATGGCGGGATCTTGGCTCACTGCAGCCTCCGCCTTCCGGGTTCAAGTGATTGTCCTGCTTCAGCCTCCCGAGTAGCTGGGATTACAGGCGCCTGCCACCATGCTGGGCTAATTTTTGTATGTTTAGTAGAGATGGGATTTCACCATGTTGGCCAGGCTGTTTCGAACACCTGACCTCAGGTGATCCACCCACTTTGGCCTCTGAAAGTGCTGGGATTACAGGTGTGACCTATGGTGCCTGGCCCATTATTTTTATCATAACTGTGTTTTAAAAATCTTTGATAAATACGATAAGCTTAAGTTTTTATCAATTAGTTCCTCCTTTTGTAGAGGGAATTTGTTTTACCATCTAAAGCCAGGCCTTCCCAGAGTATAGCCACAAACCACATGTGGTTATTGAGGCTGTAGGGTGACTAGTGTGACTGAGGAGTGAATTTTTCATTTTACTCAATTTTAGTTAATCTAAGTTTACATGTAAAACAGTGGTTGGAAAACTTTTAAACAATTTGGTTATGTGAATCTACTTTTTAAACTGTACATTTTATGAAACCTAAATGTAGATCAAGTATTTCCTATGAAAATTTGGCTTCTGAATTGAGATGTACTGGAAGTATAAAATACACACCAGATTTTGAAGATTTAGTATTAAAAAACCCTCAGTTTTTGTATTGACTAAATTGAAACAAAAATACTATAGACATGGGCCAAAATAAAACATTAAAATTAGCCGGGCGCAGTGGCTCACACCTGTAATCCTAGCACTTTGGGAGGCTGAGGTGAGTGGATCACCTGAGGTCAGGAGTTGACCAGCCTGGCCATCATGGTGAAACCCCATCTTTATTAAAAAAAAATAAAATAAAATAAAAAATAAAAATTAATTTCACCTGTTTCTTTTAACTCTAATATGGCTCCTAGGGTATTTAATACTACATATGTTGCTCACATTGTATTTCTGCCAGATGGTGCTGATTTAAAATTTTGTTTAAAGTTGGTCCTGCGTATGTTTTTATTAGCACAGTTTGTGAATATGTTCCTCTGCTTGAAGTTGGCCCAACATGATCTTAAGTATTTTGGTTAGAGCAATTTTGCATGTATGGATTTTTAAACTTTTTCAATTAAAAATGTTTTACTTAGAAAAAACTTTAATTGCCAGGCACGGTGGCTTATACCTGTAATCCCAGCACTTTGGGAGGCTAAGGCGGGCAGATCTCTAGGTCAGGAGTTCGAGATCAGCCTGACCAACATGGTGAAACCCTGTCTCTACTACAGATACAAAAATTAGGTGGGCTTGGTGACACACACTGCACTCCAGCCTGGGCGTCAGAACAACAGAGTCTGTCTCAAAAAAGAAAAGAAAAAAATAACTTTAGTTGTATAAAAAATGCAAAAATTGTACAATTCTCATACCCTTTACTCAGATTCACCAGTTGTTGACATTTCTTCTATTCAGCATTTGCTTTATCATTCTATTATTTTTTATTTTTTGCCAAATTACTTGAAAGTAAGTTGCATTCGTCATCCCTTTTACCCCTGAGAACTTCAGTGTATATTTTCTAAGAGCCAAAGACATTGTCTTACGTAGCCTTAGTACAGTTATCAACCTAGTGAAATTTAACATTGATACGATACTTGGATCATATCTGCTGTCTGTTTTTTAGTTTGTTTGTTGACCCAGTCGTGTTCTTTATAGCATTTGGAAATGTGGTGTTTTTTTGTTTTTCTTTTTTGAGATAGAGTCTTGCTCTGTCGCTCAGGGTGGAGTGTACAGTGGTGCGATCTCGGCTCACTGCAACCTCTGCCTCCTGGGTTCAAGCAATTGTCCTTAGCTTCCTGAGTAGCTGAGATTACAGGCGTGAGCCACCATGCCTGGCTAATTTTTGTATTTTTAGTAGAGACAGGGTTTCACCATGTTGGCCAGGCTGGTCTTGAACTCCTGACCTCAGGTGATTCACTCACCTCAGCCTCCCAAAGTGCTGGGATTACAGGCATGAGCCACCACGCCTGGCCCCTTTACTAAATTCTCAGGCTTTTTGGATTTTCTTCCTAAAATAACAGAAGAAAAATTATATACATAGTACATATTCATTTTAAGAAATTTAAAAATACAGATAATAAGAAATGAAAAATAACCTAAAATTGTATTATCCAGGGAAACACCTCTGTAATGTTGTATATCCTATTAATAGATACATCATGTACATAAATTTTATAAAAATAGCACACATTGCATATTAAAGCCATCACCTAACAATTATTACTTTGGACTGTGCTAAAATGAACTATTCAACGAAAATAATGTTTTCTGTGTGACAAAAAAGTAGGGGCAAATCGTTGTACAGTAATTGTAGTTTTCATTGAAGGGTCAGTTGACAGAGAATTCTAAATTGCCTATAATTCAATTTTCATGGGTTGGTTTTTAGTGAGATAAACTAGATTACCTTGAAGCTTAATTAAATTTAGTATATTGTACCTTGATTTATGGCCTGAGATGGAAAGTGGACCACGTAGGCACATTCAAGTAGAAATGAGTTCCCGTCCTTTGTGTCAAGTACAACTAATAATTGCCTTTGCTGAGGGAATTTTTTTTTTTGAAGATGGAGTTTCACCATGATGGCCAGGCTGGTCTTGAACTCCTGACCTCAGGTGATCCACCCACCTCGGCTTCCCAAAGCGCTAGGATTACAGGCATGAGCCACCGCACCCGGCTGGGAAGTTTTCTTATATATGCATCATGAAGTCTTTATTTTTTGAGATAGGGTGTCATTCTTACTGAGGCTGGATTGCAGTGGTACAGTCATGGCTCACTGCAGCCTCAAACTCCTGGGCTCAAGTGATCCTCCTGCCTCAGCCTCCCAGGTAGCTAGGAGTACAGCGCATACCACCATGCTCGGCTAAGATCTTTTTTTCAAAATGAGATCTTTTAAAACATAACTGTAAACTATTTTTTTTAAATGTGAAGATTAGAAAACTAGTTGATTTTTCATTTGTAATTCATCCTACTAGTATTTATTAAACCTCTGTTCCATGGTTCTTTGCTAGGTGCTAAACAGTACAGTAGTAAAAACAAATGTGGATAGTGCTTTTTACTGTGCAAAATGCACTTGTGTATGATTTCTAGGCCCTAACCTCAGAGATTCTCATTGAGTACCTCTGGGATGCTCAGTTTCAAAAGCTCCCCAGATGATTCTAATGTACAAGGAGAGAAAAACAAAACAAACTCTTTGGGTAAATTATCTATGTATGTCCCTAACAGTCTGGTGAAGTTGGGATTCTTATCCCCACCTAAAAAGGGGGTCAGTAGGCTGGGTGCAGTGGCTCACGCCTGTAATCCCAGCACTGTGGAAGGCCGAGGCAGATGGATCATGAGGTCAAGAGATCGAGACCATTCTGGCCAACATGGTGAAACCCAGTCTCTACTAAAAATACAAAAATTAGCTGGGTGTGGTGGCACACGCCTGTAGTCCCAGCTACTTGGGAGGCTGAGGCAGGAGAATTGCTTGAACCCAGGAAGTGGAGGTTGCAGTGAGCTGAGATCATGCCACTGCACTCCAGCCTGGCAACAGAGTGAGACTACATCTCAAAAAAGGTGGGGAGTCAGTAGAGGCCTAGGGTTGAACATCACACAGCTTGACCAGGGGAAGGAGTCTACCCATCCTATGTAAGCCCACTGCTCTTTGCTGTCAGCATGGTTCATGGTTCCCTTTTGGGCGCGGATTTCTTTTTACCCCTACCTGTCTTTCCCAATACCAAAACCTGGTATGAGTGTTCCCCTTAAGGAACTAATTTCATGTAAGTTCCAATATATTATGACCCAGTATATACCAAATGATTAACAGTAACCCTTTGAAGTATGTAATTACGAGGGACTTTGCTGTTTTACAGTTTCCTTTTTTTTTCTTTTGCGTCATTCAAATGATATTCACTGATTTTTAAGAACTTTTTGCCCCCCACCCCCCTTTTTTCTTTTGAGACGGAGTCTCACTCTATCATCCAGGCTGGAGTGCAGTGGTGCCATCTTGGCTCACTGCAACCTCCACCTCCTGGATTCAAGCGATTCCTGTGCCTCAGCTTCCTGAGTAGCTGGGATTACAGGTATGTGCCACCATGCCCGGCTAATTTTTGTTTTTAGCACAGGGTTTCACCATGTTGGCCAGGCTGGTCTCGAATTCCTGACCTCAAGTGATCCACCTGGCTCGGCCTCCCATAATGCTGGGATTACAGGAGTGAGCCACCGCAGGCCCAGTCCTTTTGTGTCTTTTTATATTATGTGCAAGTTCTCTTTTTTTAGTAGTAAGCTGTGTCATTTTTGTATTCTGACCAAAAATTTTAAGAAAAGAAATTATGGCTCCCTATAGGGAGTTTTATCAAAATCAAGGTATGGGATTATTTGGGGGAGAGAAGGCTGCCAGCACAAGATACACAGTCAGTGGCCAGTGACCAGTGTGATGGGGATAAGACTGTGGTCCAGGAAAGAATTAGCCTACCTTCCTTGGGACTTACTCCCCTGGTGGTTGTGGAATGGCTACTGCAGTTCCAGGGGACATGCTCTGATATGATAATGTCCAGAGGAGGAGGAGGAGATGGTCTTTTCCTGTATATCTCCTTAGAGTGAAGAAACCTTTCTCAAAGCCTACCAGCGTAAGAAGTGTATCAGATGCTTCTAGCCAAAGCAAGCCTTGGCAGGGAGAATGGTACTGCCTCCACAGCCTTAGACTTCTCAAGGCCTGCTTTCTGAAGCATGTGGCCAGGAGGAGGAGGAGGAGGAGGAGGATGCAGCCTCCAATCAGGTTGGGCTTATCAGATGGTGATACCTCTTACTAAAAAAAAAAAAAAAGTTGGGCTTTATTGGAAAAGAAAGCTGTGGATGTTGGTGAGAACCCAGTGTCTGCTACAGGGGCATTCCCTAGTTGGGAGGATATGTAGCTGGGATGGCTGGAAGAGAAAGAAGTAATTTCTTCTGTGAGTTAAAAGTTACCTGGCAAAATTTAGGCCTCTGAGACATCACAGTGCATTTGTTAGATCGTGGCACTTCATTTTAAAGGGATAATGCTATCCAGAACAGAATGACTGGAATGGTGAAGAATGTGAAACATTTGACATGAAACGTGAATGGACTGTAAGGGGATGTTTAGCCCAGAGAAGAAAATGTGAGATTTAGTGGTGGTAGTACACATCATTAATATTTTCATATATTTTATGCTTTGTCTCTGGAAGGTTAAACATGTGACTTGCTTAGGCTGAAGCAGAGTTTTTACTTGGAGAGGTGAGCTGTTAGAGCTCTCTTTTATTTTACTCCCTTTATGAGCATTTCCCACATAGTATAGTTAAACATGTAAAAAAGACCCTATGTCCAACCCCCAGTTTTATTGAATCTTAACATTTCTCATGTATGTCTTAGCCTTTAAAAAAAAAAAACAAAAAAACTCACTGGATACAGAAATAAAAACATTACCAATAAAAGCCTCATTTAAACTTTCCAGAAGTAACTTGAGTTAGGAGTTTACATTTCCATTCATGTTTCCATTAAATTTCCTTAGGCTGTTGTTAGAGTTGTAACACATATTTATCAACACGTAGTGTTAATTATTTGTGCATACTCTGATGATTTTAGAAGGTAAGAATGTCAAGCTGCTCAAACTGAAAGTAAAGATAGCCCCTTAGGAAAGTGGAGCCACCCTTGCTGCTCCTACCCAGCATTGAAAGCTGTTGAGTATTTTTGAGCTTTTAAGTACATAAAAGAAAGAAAAAAAAGCTCAGTGTATTTTTGTAAATCAGACACTTGTGTAACTACCACTGAGGTCAAGAAATAGAATATTGCCAGTATCTCCCTTTCTTCTTCGCTCAGGAGTAACTGCTCCTCTGACTTTACGGTGATCACTTTTTGTATTTCCTTATAGTATTACTTGCAGTGCATTTGTCCCTAAATACTGTAGTTCGTTGTTGTTTTTTTTTTTTTTTTTTTTAAGCTTCATATAAGTGGAATCATTCAGTATGTATTTTTATGCATTTGGTCTCTTTCACTAGACACATTTTTGAGCACCACGTGTATTGAGTGAAGCTGTGGCTCACTGGTTTCTGTTGCTGCATAATATTCCGTTATATGAATAAACCTGAATTCTTTCTGCTGTTGATGGATGTTTGAATTGTTTCCAGTTTGAGGTTATTAAGATAATGCTGTTCTCTCTGTGGTTTGCCTTTTCACTCTCTTCATGATGTTTTTTGAGTAAGTTCTTAACTTTAATGTCTAATTTTTTAGTTTTTTTTTTTTTTTTATTATTATGGTAGGTGCTTTTGGTATCCTGTTTGAGAAGTCTTTCCTACCCTGAGAATATAATGATAGTCTCCTGAATTGTCTGTGAGGAGCTTTATTGTTTTGCCTCTCACATTTGGAGCTATAATTTAACTGGATTTTTGTGCAGATGTGAAGTTAGGGGCCATTTCATTTCTGTTTTTTCCATATGGATATCTGGTCTGCACCATTTATTGTCAAAGTCATCCTTTCCCTTTTGCTCGGCTTGGTCACCCTTGTAAATCAAGTATCTCAAGTGAATCTGTTCCTGGGTTCTCTATTCCATTCATCTCTTTGTTGATCCTTGTACTTACTCCACATTGTTTTAATTATTGTAAAATAAGATTTTATATCTACTAGATCAAGCCTTTCTACCTTGCTTGTCTTGAATAGTGTCTTAGCTCTTCCTTTAACCCTTTTCTTTTCACATAAATTTGCCACATTTCACAAAAACAACTACCTGTTAGAATTTTGATTTTGCTTTTTGTCTATTGTTTAATTGGGGAAAAATTGAGATTTTTCAAATACTGAGTTTTCCAATCCAGGAACATGACATGTATTTTATTTAGGCTCTCTATAATTCTCCCTTCAGTGTTAGGTAGCTTTCTGCATACAGATCTTGTATATCTTTTGTTAGATTTAATCTTTTTTATGCTATTGTAAATATTTTGTTGTCTGTGTGGTTGTGGAAATACAATTGATATTTTCAGATGGACCTCGTATTTAGTAATCTTGCTAAACTTGCATACTAATTATAATTTATCTGTAACTTTGAATTTATCTGAGTTATTCTGTGTGAATTGTGACAGCTCTATTTCTTTCCAACCAATCTTTGTAACTTTTATTTATTTTTCTTGCTTTGCTGCACTGGCTAAAATGTTCAGATAGGAGAGATAATAGCTGGTATCTTAGTCTGACTTCTCTCAGCGGGAAACTGTTTTTACAATTTATATGATACTTGTAGTTTTTTGGTAGATATCAAACCCTTTATCAGATAAGGAAGATCTTATATTCTAAGTTTGCCAAAGATTCTTCTCATGAATGAATGTTAGGCTTTTTCAGACATCTTTTTTGACGAGTATAAGATGATCATATGATTTTAATTTTGATGGTGTGGTATGTAAGAAAATTTGCATTCCTGAAATGAACCAAACTTTCTTTGTTTATTTTCTGGATTTGGTTTGCAAAAAATTTGTTCAGGAGTTTTGCCTCTTTGCTCATAAGTGAGTTTGACCTGTAATTTTTCTCTTTTTATTATATACTTGTCAAGTTTCCAGTCTTCTCAGATTTTATTAATTTAGCATTTTAATTTTTATTACTCAAAAAAGCTTCATTTTTTTGGTTTGTTTTGTTTTGAGAGTTTCGCTCTTGTTGCCCAGGCTAGAATGCAGTGGCTCAATCTTGGCTCACTATAGTTTCTGCCTCCCAGGTTCAAGTGATTCTCCTGCCTCAGCCTGCCGAGTAGCTGGGATTATAGGCACCTGCCACCACTCCCAACTAATTTTTATATTTTAAGTAGAGATGGGGTTTCACCACGTTGGCCAGGCTGGTCTCCGACTGCTGACCTCAGGTGATCCACCTGCCTTGGCCTCCCAGAATGCTGGGATTACAGGCATGAGCCACCTTACCCCGCCTCATTTTTTAATTTAACATTTTGATTCTGTGTTTGTGCTTTTAATACTTCCACAATGATTTTCTGCTTCTTAATAACAAAAGCACGCTTGATCTGGTCACAAACACATGCAGAACAAATGGAACCACATAGGCCCTGATGCCGTGTATTTTGTTTTGGACAACCTCCTAAGAACTTCTGGTCTCCCAGCTTGAAGCCCTCTAAGTCTGCCTGGGCACATGCCACTGCAGGTGTTGGTGCATTTAGGACAGCCTAGTTTTGTTGGAGGCTGTATTGTATGAAAGCCTGTGACAGTGTGTCATAATCATTGCCTATAGACAGCATCCCCAGAAGAGGGGAAGAAAAGCTTTTCATATACAGATTTAAAAAATCTAGCTTATCTTGTGATCTTACTGATTTATAGTGTTTCCTTCCAGATGTTTTACACATCGGCCACAAGACATAAGCATTTTCTAAATGGAATAGCTTAAAATCCCCAGATCTTTTTGTGTATATGATAAAATATACATAACATAAACTTTATTAACCATTATAACTTTTTTTTTTTTTTGAGACATGGTTATCACTGTGTTGCCCAGGCTGGAGGGCAGTGGCACAGTCATAGTTCAATAGAGGTTTGACTTCCTGGGCTCAGATGACCCTCCTGCCTCCCAAGTAGCTGGGACCCACAGGCATGGGCCATCATGCCTGGCGAATTAAATATTTTTTTGGTGGAGATGAGGACTTGCTCTGTTGCTGCAACTGGTCTTGAACTTCTGGCCTCAAGCAGTCCTGCCTCGGCCTTCCCAAGTGCTGTCATACAGGCGTGAGCCGCCAAGCCCTGCCTTAAAATAATTTTTTGTGATAAGAACACTTGACGTGAGATCTACTCTTAAATTTTTAAGTGCACAAAACAGTATTGTTCATTGTAGATAAAATGTTATACAGCAAATCTCCAGAAACTTATGCATCTTGCAGAATGAAAACTATACCTGTTGGACAGCAACTGTTTTTTCCTCCGTTCAGCCTGTGTCAATGACAGTTCTATAATTTGATTATTTTAGATATCCCATATAAGTGGAATCTTGCAGTACTTACCCTTCTGTGACTGGTTTATTTCACTTAGCATAATGTCCTCCAGGTTCATTCATGTTGAATATGGCAGGATTTACATTTTTTTTAGGCTTAACAATATTCCATTTTACGTATATATCACATTTTTCTTACTCATCTCTCATTGGACATTTAGGTTGTTTCCATGTCTTGGCTATCATCAGTGATTCTGCAGTGAACATGGAAGTGCATGTATTTGTCTGGGATAATGATTTTAGTTCTTCTGGATATATACCCAGATGTGAAATTGATAGATCAAATGGTAATTCTACTTTTAATTCTTTAAGAATCTTCATAGTGTTTTCCATAGCAGCTGCATCTTTTTTTTTCACCAGCAGCATACAAGAGTTTCTCCACATCCTTGCGAATACTTATCTTTATAAATATATAGCCATTTTGACAGGTGTGAGGTGATGTTTTAATTTGCATTTCCTGGGTGATTGGTGATGTTGAGCATCTTTTTGTTTACCTGTTGGTCATTTATATGTCTTTTTGGAGAAATGTTTATTCAAGCCCTTTGCTTATTTTCTAAATCAGTCTTTTGGTGGTTTTTTTGTTTTGTTTTGTTTTGTTTTTGCCATTGAGTTTTCTGAGTTCCTTATACATTTTGCGTATTAATTCCTTATCAGATATAGCGTTTGCAAATACTTTCTCCCATTCTGTAGGTTGCCTTTTTACTTTCTTGTTTCTTTTGCCAAAACTTAGTAGAAGCTTTTTAGTTTGATGTAGTGCCATTCGTCTAATTTTGCTTTTTTTCTGATTAAAATTTTATTAGTTTATTTTATTTATTTTTGAGACGGAATCTTACTCTGTCACCTAGGCTGGAGTGCAGTGGCACAGTCATGGCTCGTTGCAGCCTTGACCTCCCAGGCTCAAGCACCTCAGCCTCCAGAGTAGCTGGGACCACAGGTGTGTGTCACCATGTCTGGCTAATTTTTTTTTTTTTTTGGGAGGGATGTGTTTGTGTAGACACTGGGTTTTACCATGTTGCCCAAGCTGGTCTTGAACTCCCGGGGTCAAGCGATACCCATGCCTCAGCCTCCCAAAATGCTGGGAGTACAGATGGGAGCTACTGCGCCTTGCCATTTGTTGAGAATTTTATTATAAAACAGCATTGAAGTGTTTTTTGTTGTTGTTTTGGTTTTTTTTTTTTTTTCTTTTTCTGAGATGGAGTCTTGCTGCATCACCCAGCCTGGAGTGCAGTGGCGTGATCTCAGCTCACTGCAACCTCCACCTCCCTGGTTCAAGTGATTCTCCTGCCTCAGCCTCTCGAGTAACTGGGACTACAGGTGCATACCACCAAGCCCAGCTAATTTTTGTATTTTTTTAGAGAGACGAGGTTTCACCATGTTGGCCAGGATGGTCTCCATCTCTTGACCTTGTGATCCTTCCGCTTTGGCCTCCCAACGTGCCGAAGAAATCAAATGGGAAATTAGAAAATGTTTTGAACTAATGAAAACACAACATACCAAAATCTCTGGGATGCAGCGAAAGCAGCACTGAGAGGGAAGTTTATTGCAATAAATGACTGCATTAAAAAATCTAAAATAAACAGCCTAACTATACACCTCAAACTAGAAAAAGAAGAATAAGCCAATCCCAAAGTGAGCAGAGGAAGAAAATAATTTGCAACAGAATGAACAAAAACAGTAGAAAAACAATAGAAAAACAATAGAAAAACATCAAAGTAAGAGTTGGTTTTTTTGGAACGGTAAGCAAAATTGACAAACCCTTGCCTAGACTAAGAAAAATAGAAGATGCAAAATCAGATATGAAAGAGGAGACATGACAAGTGATACCATGAACATAGAAAGTATGATGAGACCATGATGAACGGTTGTATGCCAACAAATTGGATAACCTGGAAGAAATTGGTAAATTTCTAGAAACATACAAACTACCAAGACTGAATCATGAAGAAATAGAAGATTTGAGCAGACCAATAACAGAGAAGATTGAGTCAGTAATCAAAAACCTCCCAACAGGCTGAGTGCAGTGGCTTATGCCTATAGTCCCAGCACTTTGGGATGCTGAGGTGGGTGGATCACCTGAGGTCAGGAGTACAATTGTGACCATCCTGACCAACATGGCAAAACCCTGTCTTTTCTAAAAATACAAAAAAATTAGCCAGGCATGGTGGCATGTGTGTGTAATCCCAGTTACTCAGGAGGCTGAGGCAGAAGAATCGCTTGAACCTGGGAGGCAGGGGTTACAGTGAACTAAGACGGTGCCACTGAACTCCAGTCTGGGCAACAGAGTGAGACTCTGTCTCAAAAGAAAAGAAAAAAAACAAAGCTTCCAACTAAGAAAAGCTTAGGACCAGATGGCTTCATTGGACAATTGTACTAAACATTAAAGAAGAATGGACACCAGTTCTTCTCATTGTCTTCCAAAATATTGAAGAAGAAACAGTTTCATTTTAATTAAAGTGTACAATTCGGTGGCATTAAGGACATCCACAGTGTTGTGCAACCATCCTCACTGTCCATTCCACTACTTTTTCAGCCGAACAGAAACCCTGTACCCATTAGACACTAACTTTCTATTCCCCTTGATCCCCCAGCCCCTGGTAACCTCTCTATGAATTTGCCTATTCTAGGACTCAAGTAAGGGAAATCATAAAATATGTCCTTTTGAGTTTGGTGTATTTTATTTAGCATAATATTTTCAAGGCTTGTGCATCAGAATTTCATTTCTTTTTGAGACTGAGTAATATTCCATTGTGCATATATACCACATTTTGTTCATCTGTTGATGGACACTTGGGATGTTTCTACCATTTGGCTCCTGTAAACAGTGCTGCTATGAAAATTGGTATACATGTATCTGTGTGAGTCCCTGCTTTTAGTTCTTTTGGATATTTACTAAGAAGTGAAATTGCTGCATCATACAGGATTCTGTGTTTAAATTTTTGAGTAATTGCCAGATTTTTTCCACAGTGACTGTACTGTTCTGTAGTCTCACTGACAGTGGTCAAGGGTTCCAATTTCTCTACATCCTTGCCAACAGTTATTTACTTTTTTCAAATAATAGCCATCCTAATGGGTATGGCACAGTATCTTATTGTTTTGATTTGCATTTCTGTTATAACTTAGTGATACTGAGTATCTTTTCATGTTGACCATTTGTATATCTTTGGAAAAATGTTCAAGTCTTTTGCTTATTTTTGAATTGGACTGTTTTGTTGCTATTGAGTTTTAGGAGTTCTTTATATATTCTGGATGTTAATTAGATATGCGATTTGCAGATATTTTCTCTCATTGTGCTGTTTGTGATTTCACTCTCTTAATAGTGTCCTTTGATGCACAGAATTTTAACTTTGATGAATTCTATCTAGTTTATCTAGTTTTTGTTTTGTTGCCTGTAGTTTTGCTGTCATTTTAAAGAAATCATTGTGAAATGTAATGTTACGAAGCTTTTCTCCTGAGTCGTCTTCTAAGAGTTTTATAGTTTTAGCTCTTAAGCTTAGGTTTTTGATCCATTTTGAGTTTGGTTTTGTATATGGTTTAAGGTAAGGGTCCAGCTTCACTCTTCTGCAGCTTGCTATCCAGTTTCCCTGCAACATTGGTTGTGGAGACTGTCCTTTCCCCATTGAATTGTCCTGGCAGATCAATTGACCATACATGTGAGGATTTATTTCTGGATTCTGTATTCCAAATGTCTGTCTTAATGCCAGTATCACACTGTTTGATTATTGTGGCTTTGTAGTAAGTCTTGAAATCAGAAAGTATTAGTCTTGGTTCTTTCTCAAGTTTGTGAGATTTCATATGAACTTTAAGATGGATTTTTCTGTTTCTGGGAAAGAAAAAGCTGTTGGACTATTGAGTATTGCATTGAATCTGTAGATTGTTTTAGGTAGTCTTGTCATCTTAACAATATTAAGTCTTCTAACCCTCATATGCCATAGATCTTTAAAGTTAATTATAAGTTTGTAACTAACAGAATACAATTAATTTTAGTTTACAGTATGGCTTTTGCATGTATTTGGTGAATTTTATTCTTTTAGAGTAACTCGTCAGCCTCCTCACTGTGATACCTACTACATAAATTAAAGTGGAGGTTGAAGACCTGCAGCCTGCAGGCAGAATGTGGCCTGCCTTTGTGTTTTATTTGGCCCTTCCTGTGTTGACCCTCCTTGTTTCTTAAATTCAAAGTAAATGTATACATTTCCAAATGTCATGGGTTTTAATATAAAAATTCCACTCTGGTTTTAAAGAAAGCCGCAGCCCCACTTCAGTTGGTGAAGAGAGCCTGTAGTCTCCCTGAGGGGGCTGAGTGTGGGTCTCCATTTTTGTCTTACTCTCTACCCCTCGTTCCCTGTCTGGGATGTAGAGGCAGTTGAGTTTTCAGTCTTTGTTGAAAAGGAGGAAAAGAGAACGTTGGTTTGAAATGATCTTTTGTAGTAAATATTTAACACCATGGCAGACTTCAAGTGAACCAAAAACCACATTTTATAGCAGAATCCTATGACCCTGCCCCTTGCCTTCTTCTGAAGAGGATTTCTGCATAAGACTGTAGAATGCTTTTCTGTCTAGCCACTTCTCCCCACCCCCACAGCCGCTATTAGAAGAATGATTATTTGCTAGAAGAATGATTATTTGCTAGAAGAATGATTATTTGCGGCTTGATTAGCTTCCTCAGGATCTACATTAACAAAGTATCCTGCTGTTTTGAAAGATTAATCTTGTGAATTGATACAAGTCATTGATACTGAATGTTGGTTAGTGTTGTTTTTAAACAATAGGAATAATATTTAGAACAGATTAAAATCAGATTAGAATATTATTGAGTATTGCTTTTAAAAGATTAAATACAGAGCACAGACTCAAGCCTGATAAGCTCCCAGCCAAGCAGTTTTTATATGTAGTTTCTCTGTGTATGTGTAGTGAGGGAAGAAGCTGAACTTGTCACAGAATGTGGATGCATGAGGCATATTATTGTAACTTGAATTCAGATGGCCCCAAAATTACCCCAGTCTCTCAGCATAATTGTTAAGCTTGGTCTGGGTGATATCTGTAAGTCATCAAAGGAAGGCAGTTTTAGGACAAGGAAAGGATGGTTTGATTGTTGGGGGGCAGGGGGAGGGAGACTGTAAGCCCTGGTAAGGAAACACGGAGTTTTCTAAGAAGTTAGCTGAAATTGGGAGTAAGAGACCTCTGAAGATTGTATCTTTGGGAACATCTCTGACTTCATCCTTGACATGATTGAGGCCTTCATGTACAATGAATTAGCAGTGAGAGTCATGTAGGCATATATATTGGAAGGAAATAATAAGGTTCTTAGAGCAGCACCAAATACTCATGCTTGTTCCAGAGAAGTTTCCCAGGAAAAGCAAATGTCATCTCTCTCTACTTCACCAACGTTAAATTTTGAGACCTCAGGCAGTCTAGACCATGAAGAAAACACTCCAGAAGGACTTTTATAACCGAGATACTTAAGTTTTTAACAACATTTGTGTCCTTTTTTTTCCTTTCATGTTTGTTCAGAAATAGACTTCCAACTGATATTAATAATATACCTGTAGAAAATAGGGACTGCCTTCTTTTTTCCCACATTGCACAGTCTTCCCAGGTGGTCCTGCCCAGTCTCTGGGCTTAAAATTCTTCCAGCCTGGTAATGAGTAGAAAATCCATAATTCCAGCTCGGATTACCCTCTGGAACACCCATCCTCTATTTTTGTCTGGTGGACAAAAATGCAGCACTTGGTAAGCTGTGAGTCCTTCTAGTGTGATGCACTCAAAACTGAAGTTTATCTGTCTCCAATCCCCAGGTCCCTTCCTACCACCCCTCTTCAATTTCTTTGGCTGTTAGCCTCGCCATTTTCTCATTGGTCAG
Organism: Alouatta palliata; assembly: GCA_004027835.1. Taxonomy (NCBI): domain Eukaryota; kingdom Metazoa; phylum Chordata; class Mammalia; order Primates; family Atelidae; genus Alouatta; species Alouatta palliata. The sequence continues at coordinate 20,889 of PVKV010016854.1, read as the reverse complement.
AATTAGAAAGCTGGAATCATTACGACCCTTCCTTCATGTCCCCTGTCCAAATATTTCTCGTCTGTCCTTTCCTATTCACACTGCTCCTGCCTTTGTTCATCATCTTTTGCCTAGATGAATGCAGTGGCTTCCTAACTGGCCTCCTGTCTATACTTAATCTTTCCTAATCACAGCCTTCTACCCTCTAAAGTATTCGTAGCAGAGTCATGTGCATGCTGGAAGGGAGCCCAAGCACATTTCCTTGGGGAAGAGTTCTGAAGGCTCAGCCCCTCTTCCCCCATAGCTGTCGCTGTCCTGTGCCAAGTTCATGCATGCCTCTGTTACAGCTCTTCTCAGTTACAGCATGCTCACTGTCTCCTCATCCTCACCTCGCATTCACAGTGTGCACCTTACATTGTAATGTTGTTTCTCTACATCTGGATCCTGTCTCTGAGAGTACTTATGCTCCCTAAATACACATGTGGAGTCTTGTTTACCCAGTATATTCGTAGTAGCTTTTGAATTGTTGCGCCTCAAAAGATGCTGGTGGAGTATTCTAGTTGTTCTAGCTGTGTCTTAGTGGTAGAATGCCACTTAATTTTCAGTACAGTTGAAGTATGAATAAACTAACAAAGAACAGGAAGGGAGAGATGCCTATGAAATCTTGAAGATGGAAAACAGACTGAGCCAGCAAATCAGAAAAGGCTGAGAGACCTAATCTCAGCCGGGAAGAGCCAGCTAAGAGCAACCTGATTTGCTGAACGAACTCAGATGAGAGATGGAAAGCATCAGGGCTTCTGAAGACATGCTGAGGCCCCAGGGGACATAGATGAAACTAAGACTTCAGGAACACCTTGAACATGGACAAGAACAAAACGGGAAGAAAAAGCAACGTGAAGGCAATGCAAGGAATAGATAAGTTCTTACCTCAAAGAGAGAAGAGGGGCATTACATCTATTAAATACTCGTTTGAAATTTTAAAGACATTCAGATAACAAAGGATTCTTGGAAATTAGAAATCTGGAAGCAGATCTTTAAGACCCCAATAGAACAAAAGGAGAAAACAAAAAGAAACTAGAAAAGATAAGTAGAGGGTCAATCTGGGATATCTAAGACGTAACTAATGAGAAATTCAGAAAGAGAATAGCAGAAACACAGGACCCTGTGTGTCCAGGCCAACAGGGCCACTGAGAGCTCAGGCTGGTGAATGATGAAAAGATCACACCAAGCATGTTAGGTTGAAATTTCAGAATACCAGAGATTGGGAAAATCTTGGAACTTTTTTTTTTTTTTTTTGAGACAGTCACTCTGTTGCCTAGGCTAGAGTGCAGAGGCACCATCTCAGCTCACCGCAACCTCTGCCTCCCGGGTTGAAGCAGTTTTACTCTTCAGCCTCGCTGGTAGCTGCGATTACAGGCATGTGCCATCACACCCAGCTAATTTTGTATTTTTAGTAGAGATGGATTTTCTCCATGTTGGTCAGGCTGGTCTCGAACTCCCGACCTCAAGTGATCCACCCGACTTGACCTCCCAAAGTGCTGGGATTACACGTATGAGCCACCGTACCCAGCCTAATTTTTGTATTTTTAGTAGAGATGGAGTTTCACCATTTTGGCCAGGCTGGTCTTGAACTCCTGACCTCAAATGATCTTGCCTTGGTCTTCCAAAGTGCTGGGATTATAGGCGTGAGCCACCACACCCTGCCAGAATTTACTTCTGTGTATAAAAAAAACCCAGAACTGCAGAGAGGATTAGGAAGATTGGCTTTAGATTTATCAATAGCAGTGCTGAAAGCTAGAAGACCTTAAAAATCTGAGGGAAATTATTTCCAGCCTATAATTTAGTGCTCATCCAAATTATTGACAAGATGTGCACATAAAATAAAAACCTTTTTGGGATCGGTCATGTTTGAAATTTTCCATTCACACACCCTTTCTCAGGAAGCTATGGAGCACTGTAAGCCACTGAAACAGGAAGTCGAGAAAGAGGAAAGTACTGAGTGAAACCAAAGAAAGGGGAAGGAATTTTCAGGACTCATGAGAGCTGTGCTGAGGCACAGAGAATAATTGGTCCAGAGAAAGCAGGGAAATGGAGGGCCCGAGGAGGGATGCGTTCAGGAAAGAAGCAAGTGAAACCAGTGGGTCAGTGTGTCTGACTTCACTGAAGGGAGTTTTACTGATCTTTTCTGACAATTTCAGGGAGAATTAGTGGTCAGTGCTTGTGAAACCAAACAAGTAAAAGAAGATGCAGTTGCTTACTCTAATGGGGAAATAGAATGCCTAAGAAAAGAATTGTAATCACGGTATGCTTTTATGTTATAATAATGGAAATAGACCAGGTGTGGTGGCTCACACCTGTAGACCCAGAACTTTGGGAGGCTGAGGTGGAAGGATTGCCTGAGATAAGTGAGATTCTGTCTCTACAAAAAAGAAGTGAAAATTAGCTAGGTGTGGTGGTGCATGTCTGTAATTCCAACTACTAGGGAGGCTGAGGCTGGAATATTGCTTGAGCATAGGAGTTCGAGACTGCAGCGAGCTATGATCTCACCACTGCACTCCAGTTTGGGCAACAGAGGAGACCTTTTCTCTAAAAATAATAATGACAGTGGAAATAAAGAAGTACTTAAATTCTAGTGATGGGAGATGGTCACTGCACATCAGTGAGCAAGGTCATATCGGATTGCTTGAGAGAGAGAAATGGTTGGAGGAGAAGGCCTTCCATGGAATGCCCCTTTGAGCAGAGTCCTGAGGGTGAGACCATCACACTTGCTTAGGAAACAGCAGGGGAAGGGAGTTCTGGGAGTTCATTACAATCCAGGACAGTCATTCTCAACAAGAGAGGACAGTTGGCCTTGAGGTGAGACAGACCCTGGCTTGTGACATCAAGGGTGGTGTTGGCCTGGAGGGATGCTGCAGTGTGACAGGGACTGCACCTTGGTGGACCTTGCAGGCCACACTAGTCACTCTGAATTCTCTGGAACAGAAGAGCACTGTTTTCTGCCTTGAGGTATTTCAGAGTGCCAGGTGGTGACTAGATCCTGGTGGTAGTACAAAAGTGCTGTCGGGGCTGGGTGCTGTGGCTCATCCCTGAAATCCCAACACCTTGGGAGGCCGAGGCTGGAAAATTGCATGAGGCTTGGAGTTTGAGACCAGCCTGGGCAACATAGCAAGACCTCATCTCTAAAAATTTAAAAATCAGCCAGGTGTATTGGTGCACACCCGTAGTCCTAGCTCCTTGGGAGGCTCAGGCAGGGAGATCACTTGTGCCCAGAAATTCAAGGTTATAGTCAGCTGTGATTGCACCACTGCACTCCAGCTTGAGTGACAGAGCAGGATCCTGTCTCTAAAAAGTACCAAAAAAAGATGCTGTTGGACTTTACACCATATGGGTGTGTGCTCATGTGTGCTTACACACACGTTTACATCCCTTTTATTCATTCTTTTTTATTGAAATTAGCTTTTCATGCTGTCCTTTATGCATTTATTTAGTAGTTAGGTGGTTTGATCCCCCGAAGGTTAATTAATGGCCAGTGCAGCAAGTGGTAAACATACTGACTAGTGGCTCATACTTGCTTTATTACTTTATTTTTTAAAATTGTTAATAATTACAATAATGCACATGGGCATGGATCCAAGACAGGAAGAATTATTGTCTGCAAGCAGATCTGCTGTAAGCTGGTAATACAGTCTGATTTACTTTTAAATTTAAATGCCACATAAGTCACAGGAAAGATGTCTTAACGTGCTTTGAATTTGGAAAGGGTAGAGCACTTTCATATTTTTGTTATTTTCACAGTTTTAATGGGCATTAGAAGTTAAATTGATTTGTTATATCCAGATTGATATCTGACTGTTGCTTGCACCTAATAAAATGTTTAGCAGAATGACTGTAGAAATTTGTATTTAAAATGTAAAGTTTCTCTCTCCCTGCCCTGTGAAAATCATTTGGGCAAATTGCCATTTTTTTTGTTACAAGCAGATATATGGATTATTCACCCAAGAATGTCATGCCTTTCAACATAACAGAACCTTAAAAATTAAAGGGCCAGATGTGGTGATTCACGCCTGTAATCCTAACACTTTGGGAGGCCAAGGAGGCAGATTGTTTGAGGCTGGGAGTACAAGACCAGCCTGGGCAATATAGTGGGATCCTATCTCTACAAAAAAAATTTTGTTTAATTAGCCGGGTGTGGTGGTGTATGACTGTAGTGCCTACTACTTGGGGGCCTGAGGTGGGTGGATCACTTGAGCCTGGGAGGTTGAGGCTGCAGTGAGCCTGGGGGACATAGTTGAAACACTGTCTGAAAAAAATAACAACAACCAAAAAAAAAAACAAAAAAAAAACCCCACAAGAAAAACGTAAGCCTGTGATTTCCAATATTTGGTTTTTATGGAATAACAGAACTAAGAAAAATGTTTGAAATAGATGAGGTTGTTCTTGATTAATATTACAGAAGAATAATTTTTTAAAAGCAGCTACTTGTTTATTGTTGCCATCATTTTATGAAACTATTTTAATAACAAAAGGTAGAAGATGATATTACAATTCAGGACAGTTATTCTTTTTTTCTTTTTTCTTTTTTTTTTTTTGAGACTGAGTCTCACCCTGTCTCCCAGGCTGGAGTGCTATAGCACAGTCTTGGCCCACTGTAACCTCCGCCTCCCGGGTTCAAGCAGTTCTGCCTCAGCCTCCGGAGTAGCTGCGACTGTAGGCCTGTACCACCACGCTGCGCTAATTTTTATATTTTTAGTAGAGACAGAGTTTCACCGTGTTGGTCAGGCTGGTCTCGAACTCCTGACCTTGTGATCCGCCCTCCTCAGCCTCCCAAAGTGCTGGGATTACAGGCTTGAGCTACCACTCCTGGCCAGAATAGCTATTCTTAAGCAAGGACAGTTAGCAGTTCTGTACCCTTATGCATCGATGTGTGCACAACACATACACACTAGGCCTAGCTTAGTTTTCTCATTTTTCAGGGGGCCACTGAAAACCTTTTGCAGACCCTGTTAGCTCCCTAGTGGATGTTGGAGACCACCCCCTGCTTTAAAACACTGGCAGAAATCATATATATTAAAACACAGATGTTTGAGTTGCATGGATTTGTTTTCTTATTTTTTTCCAAGATCCCTTAAAGGAAAAGAGATCTCGTGAAGTCAGTTTAGATCTCTGACACTGATTATTCGTGTTTGTGGTTTTAACTTCTTGGAGTCAGTTACAGTATTTCAGCCAAAGCTGGCATGTTGGATAGTTTCTCAACTTAGCCTTGGTAAGATCACTAATTGGAGTGTTTAGTGAAATCGTTGATCAGAAAAATGGAATATTTTAAGAAGTATAATTTTTTACAAGTATATGAAATAAACTATGCTTAAAATTACCTGATTTTTAATGACTGACTTAATGTATATAAAAACAAAGTATATATCATAGAGTACCAGGTCAGCCAGAGGAAACATGATTTCTGAGAGTATTGCCAGGTTTGTGCTGGGATATTTCTACAGAAAACCCTTCATCATTTATATTATTTCTGACATCTGAATCAGTAAGAATGATTTAGAATAAACATTTCATTATTAATATTTAATCAGTAGTACTTCTGAGTGTTTGTTTCTTGAAATCATTTCACCCTTTTAAGATTTAGGAAACATATCCCTCTGCACTCCCCCAAGTGCTGCACGTGCTGGTCAGCACACTCTTGATAAATAACTGCCTAAGTAATACTGGCCAGTGAGTTCAAATGTTAAGCCCAAGTTCACACCATTTAGATCATCTTACATTAATTCTGAGGCCTCCTGCCTTCCTGACCTCTGCAGTTAGCATGCCTTGCAAAATATGACAAATGTCTGCTTTGCTTTGGAGTCACAGTGAATTCTGACTTAGGAAGCCCATGTTTCTCGTGCATCGGCAGTTTTAGGAAAATAGAGTTCTTTCTGTTATAGTGTGAAACAAAGTTAATATTGTAGGTGTCTCATTGTAATAACTAAACTTTGAGTAGTACCCTATTTATGTTGCACAAAAGTGAATACTAAGTTTGAGAGAGATTAAATAACTTCCATGAGGTTACATAACTAGGAAGCAGAGAGAATGTCCATCAAGAAAACCAGTGTAGAGAAATAATTTACATAGTGCTCTTTCGGTCACAGAAGTGTCCTGGTAGTAACTGCAGATTCATCTTGACCTCACTTCCAAGTCCCAGAGGCTGGGCCCAGAGCCAGGAAGTCAGCAGCTCTTGGCGATTTTCTTTTAAATGGTAGGGCTGTATTAAATCATTTATCTAAACGTGTGGTGACTGAATTCCCACAAAATAATGAAGCATTAATGCAACCCACTTTCCTTATGTCCATAGTTAAAGGGTAAAGAAGGAATGTGCTCTCTTTTCAACGCATTTCATGCCATCCTGGATTTGGGAAGGATGGCCAGTCATGTAGGGACTTTGTGGCCTTTTCCCTTGCGTGCCTTGGGTTCAAGCCCCAGTTCTGTGTAATTACAGCTGCAGAGTGGAAAGAGTCAGCCTGATGATAGTGATGCTAACGGCTGAGTGCTTACTCTGTGACAGGCATTGTGCTCAGCGCTTAATCTAATCCCCACAGCAGGCCTGAGCAGTTGGTACGTTAGTAACCCTGTTTTGTAGATTAAAAATTAAAACCTGGTAATAATAATAGCTGCCAATGCTTGAAGAGTGCTTCTATGTGACAAGCACTTTTCAAACACTTAACATGTATTAACTCCTTTAAATGTCAAAGCAGCACGGATGTGTAGTTAACTCTTATTGTCATTACCTTATAAATGATGAAACTGAGGCCCAGGGAGGCTAGGTGACTTGCCAGAGTTGGCACAGCCAGTCAGTGATGGAGGTGGAACTCAGTCACTGTGTGTCTGCGTCTTAAAGCTACACTCTAAGTCTTTCTCCCAGGTCAGTAGTGCAACGAATAGAAGAGTAATGGTTGGCTGAGGGGTCTCCATACTCCTGGGAATAAGTTTCTGAGACTTCCTATTTTATAATGGGCAATCAGAAAAAAAACACAGGGACTGATGAAGAATCTATTCATTTGAGAATTTCAGTTGTGTAAACACTGTTCTGCATTATTTTTAACATGAAAATATTTTATGTATTTGTATATTTTCAATAACTGCCCCTATAAAAGACTCTCAGCTCTCATCTCAGCGACACATGCTGAAAGACATACCTCTATTAAATCATGGTGCTTGGCTCCTTACCACTGTAATCCAGATAAACAAATTACCATGTTTCCATAAAAAGCCTTGGAGACAGCCTAAACCATTTTCAGTCTTGGAAATGATACCTCATTTATACTTTAATATTTAAAGCTCCAATAAAGAGGGGGGGTTATTTGTATAAATTACTGCCTATGAAAATAATACCTAACAGCTGGTATATGTCACTATAAGAATGAATGGCCTTTTACACTTAGAGTTTTCCCCCTACACCCAGTTCACCAGTTTTTAATTATAATTAAGTTTAAATGTTAAAAAAAGAACAAGAATTTTCTATTCATGTAATGCAAACTCTTTCAAGAATAGATTTTCTCATTTTACTGCTGTAAAACCAGAAAATGCTTAACAGGAATCCTGCTATTTTATTAGATAGTGGTTTGAAGCTTCACTTCTCTGCTGCTCAAAAAGATATTTTTAAGGTTTCAAACTGTCCAAACTCTGGTCACTGTTTGGAGAGTAAAAAATGTGGCATTCCTTACACATTAGGCTCTGGGTCAGAATCGTAATGGTCTTTCAATTGCAGGGAAATAGAATTTAATATGTGTACACATGGGGCTTTACTGCATCAGGATGTGTGCCCATGTGTTTAGAGTAATGAATACACTTCAGGTATCAAGCCTGTTCTGATTTTACTTACTGGCTGCTCTGCCTCAAGTTGTGTCTTCTCTTTTTGACAGATTAAACTCTTTTTTTTAAAATTAATTAATTAATTTATTTTTAAGACAGGGTTTCACCATGTTAGTCAGGCTGGTCTTGAACTCCCAACCTCAGGTGATCTACCTGCCTTGGCCTCCAAAGTGCTTGGATTACAGGTGTGAGCCACCACGCCCGGCCAGATTAGACTCTTAATATTGAAACAATGCATTCCAGGTTGAAAACTAGGCATGTAATGAACAGAATTTAAAACAAAAACACTGTATTTTGAGCAAATTTTAGACTTAAAAAATAGTTGCAGAAATACAAGAGTTCCCCTATACAGTAACCCTGCTTCCCTTAATGTTGACATCTTACGTAACTCGTAATGCAGTGATCAAAACCAGGAGGTTTGCACTGGCACAGCCCTATTAACTGACTTACAGACCTTATTCATTTCTACTTAGTCTTCTCAGATCTGTTGCAGTCCCCAGCCTTTCCTTATCAGCACCCTCAAATGTCTCATTGTGGGTCAGGTTAGTGTGGGTGTCTGATGGGTGTCTCTGCTCTAAAGTAATTTTCTTCTCTCTTGTAGTTAATATCTTGGGGGAGATAACCTTGAAAGGATACTAAGAACAGGATTTTTTTTTTTTTTTTTATCCCACTTTGTTCAGTTTAGTAAATCTTCAGTTTAGTGAAGATTTATAATGGGCAACCAGAAAAAAAAAAAAACACAGGGACTGGGCATTAAGTTGTTTCAATTTGTGAATCTTGAAGTAGTACATCAGCACTTGAACAAATACGAATGAAAAGAATATATAGGATCTTCATGTCTTTTAATAGATGGTCCTTTTACCAACTTTTTCTTAAAAAAGGTTTTTGAGCAAGCATGTCATTGTCAGCAGCTTGTGAGTGGTAACTAGATGCCTCAAAGGCCTGCTTCATTCCGCATTTGTTAGAACTAGAACTGTGTTACCTTGTCTTTGTAGGGTGAAACTTTAATACTGTGTGTCTTATAAAGCCTTCCCATTCAAAGAGACCTGATTTTCCCAGTCGTAGGATCAAACTGCTCTTGGGAAGATACTCCCTCTATGTTAGGCACCTTTACAAGCCCTGGAGCCAGATTTGATCTTGGGATAGTAGCTTCAAGGAGGACAGAGATAACTGGCTGTGTACATTTGCTATGGAGTGGTGGGAGGACTGCTTGGTCCTAAGGGCTTTGTGAAGTGAGGTTGGCTTCGATAGACCCATGAGCTGCATCACTTGAGGTGATTAAAGGCCCTGATTTAAAGTAGGTTGAGATTTAGGTTTATTGAGATTTACTTATTTCTTTAAGCCATTTCAGGTTTTCGACCAAGTTACTAGGAGCACTTTTTACGAAGTTGAATTTCTGTCCTTGGATAGCTAAACTGTTCCCCAAGCCAAATTAATGAAATGGAATTTCTTATTAAGAATGAATTGTTAAGTAAAATAGAAGTGCTGGGCTAGGAAAGGAGTTGATGCGATTTGTTTTCGAAGCCTCAAAAGTGCTGCGATGTGCATAGATCACAAGGACTGGCTTAAGTGCCAAGGCATGAGGCATTCATTTATTTTGTAGAGGATTCCAGGTTTATAGGATATCAGAAGTGCTGACTTGGCAGCAAAATCCCATTTATAACATGTTTAATTAGGAAACAGATTGATTTATATGTTGATGTAATGGATCAAGGCACAGTCTGTGCATAAGGAAGTGGAGAACACATTAAATAAAGGCATTTTCAAGGTAGAAGTACAAACATTACAGAAAAAATTAGCCTCTTATACTCCAGGTAGGGTTGGGGCATGTTTGATTAGTTGACTCCATAGACATGGTCCACAGAGGCTTTTTAAATTTCAGATGATACCTTCTCGAGAGTCTCTTATGACCACAAGGTTTAATCTTTCTGAACTCAAAAGTGAATCACTACAGCATATTAGCTGTCTGGATTGATTCCAGTTTCTCTGCTTTTTCTTGGTGGTAACTGATGTGAGGATCTGTTGGTGCTTAGCTGCCCCTTCCTGTTGCTTTAACCTCCGGTATTTTAGATTCTCTTTAGGGAAGATAATACCATCTCAGCACAGAGCTCACATGCACTTACCACTGATGTGTTGACCTTAGTGGTTGACCCATAAACTGAACATTTATACAGTTGGAACTCTTGTGGTCTTTTAGCCAACAACCATAATGAGTAACATGTGGAACATAATCTTTGGTGCTGATAAATGGCAGTGAAATGGACCATTCCACGCTGTGGCTTGGGTGACCTCATTTAACTAATTACTGTTTCTTAGCTGTATTCACTTTTAGAATTTAAAGGGTGAATGGTTTCTCCTTCTACAGGCTGAACTGCTGAAAGATTAGATCCACCTGAAATCTGATTTGTTTAGTAACTGCCTTTAATGTTAAAATATAGAAAGCTATAGAGAGAATCTAGGAAACACTGTTCAGAAGCTTTCAGATTTAACTAAAGGAGTTCATTCATAGCAGGTTTAGGAAACACATTTCTTCTGACCTGTAGATTGTTTTTCATATACATATTTATCATGTCTTCTTGGATTTTCTTCATTTAATTCTGTCTGACCTTTTGAAGTGAGAAACAGAATTTGGGGGAGAGCACTGGTTTCCGTACACAAAAATATCCCTGGGGTTTCCTTACCTTTATCTTTGGATGTCTCCATATTTCTCCAGATACAATCCAAGTTTCTAGCCATAATCCTTAGATTACAAAAAAGCAGCCTTTGGTATACATCTTTTTTTTTGAGACACATTCTCTGTTGCCCAGTCTGGAGTGCAGTGGTGTAATCTCAGCTCACTGCAACCACTGCCTCTTGAGTTCAAGCAATTCTGGTACCTCAGCCTCCCAGGTAGCTGGGACCATTGGCGTGTGCCACCACGCCCGGCTAGTTTTTATATTTTTAGCAGAGACAGGGTTTCACCATGTTGGCCAGGCTGGCCTCGAACTCCTGACATCAGGTATCCACCTGCCTCGACCTCTCAAAATGCTGGGATTACAGGGGTGAGCCACCATGCCTGGCTTGGTACGCATCTTGAACTAAGTGTGAAAATGAACCACATCTGTCTTGTATATTTTTTATACCTTTTAATGATTTGTTTGAATTAAGCACCACTAGAGTCTTACCTATGAATAAGTGTGTGTTCCTTTCTATAGGTATCTTTAGATGTTTTTTCCTTCGTTGGGGGAAGCTGGAACTCAACATTGGTCTGTAGCTTCACGTGCATTCATACTGAAGGCATAGGGCCTTCTACTTTAATAAATGAGTATCATCCCAGCAGGGTATAGTCAATTCTATAAAGGTGCTAATTGTTTGTTGGGTTTAATTGAGGTGTTTTTCAGCCTTGATAGATATTGGCAACATTTTAATTCCAAATTAGCTTTCTCCCAGCTATCCAACAAAGGTTGGTGCTTCCTTCTCTTATAGTAGAAAGCAGGTTCATTTTAATAAACTTAAAAGCAAAACGTATGTCAGATGGTAAATTGGTCCTGGAAAAAGACTATAATATATTTCAGAATCAAATTTAAGTTCCTGATTAGAAGGATTTTTCATGTCTGTGTAGTTCATCAGCATAAATCAATGAAAGTTTCCTAGAAAAGCATACATTTTCCATATACTTTAAAAGTCAGCCAGGCATGGTATCTCATGCTTATGATCCCCGTCCTTTGGGAGGCTAAGGCTGAAGGATCACTTGAGCCCAAGAGTTTGAGACCAGCCTGGTCAAAATAGTGAGACCCCATCTCTACCAAAAAAAATATGTATATGCTGGGTGTGATGGTGCATGCCAGTGGTCCCAGCTACTCAGGAAGTTAAGGCTGGAGGATGGCTTGAGCCCAGGAGGTCAAGACTGCAATGAGCCGAGATTGCTCCACTGCACTCGACCCGGGTGACAGAATAAGACCCTGTCTCAAAAAAAAAAAAAAAAAAAAAAAAAAAGTGGGGGCATCAAAGCTACCCTTTCTTATTAATAGGAAAACCATGTTATGTTTATGCTGTTTTTAAAAAGAACAACATGGTAGATGATATAATCTAACCCTGCTCCTCCACAAGTTTTAAGAACTGTTATTTATTTTTTTTGAAGGAAGTTTTGCATCAGGGGTAACTACAGAACTCTTCTGGCTATAAGCATGCGTAGTGGCGTGTTTCTTGAGAGATGTTTGTGCTTTTCTCGTGTATGGTACTCAGCAGGAGCCGTGCTGTCGTAATGTTACTTCTCACCTATAGTTTCTGAACTGTTAATGGTTAGACTGCACAGAAAAGGATATGAGCCAAAGACAGACCTTATGGAATAATTGATTATTTTTACCCAACATGAGTTAAAATTGTTCATGAAATCCCTTTTAGTGTTCTGTGTCCACGAATGCTGCCATCACATATTGAGTCATGAGAGCCAAACTAGACATCTTCCTCTTCCCCATCCTCATATGTTATCACACCTTGGCCTGTTTTAGGCTCTGTGGTCTCTTGAATCTCTCTCTTCATCACTCCATTGTAGCCCAAGCTACCATTATTCCTCTCTTGGAATGTGCAGCTCCAGCTTCCTGAATGATTTCCCTGCATATGCTCATTTCCTTTCAGCCTGTTCTTCACTTGCAACCAGAGAAAACATCAGAGTTTTGTTATGAAAATAGTAACTTTATGCTTAAAACCTCTCAACACTTCAGTGATAAGGACTGAAGTCATTTCCTGGTCTACAGATTGTTGTCCCCGCATGCCTCTCCCACTATCTTGCTGCCTCACAATCAACATTGCCTCAACATGGGATGCTTGAAGTGCTACTCAAGTGTCACTTTCTTTAGGAAACTTCCTTGATCAGCTTCCTACCCAAGCTTAGGTTAGATTCCTTTTTTTTTTTTTTTTGAGATGGAGTCTCTCTGTCACCCAGGCTGGAGTGCAATGATATGATCTCAGCTCACTGCAACCTCTCCTTCTGGGTTCAAGCAGTTCTCCTGCCTCAGCCTCCTGAGTAGCTGGGATTACCGGCATCCACCACCACGCCCGGCTAATTTTTGTATTTTTAGGAGAGATGGGGTTTTGCCATATTGGCCAGGCTGGTCTCGAACTCCCAACCTCACGATCTGCGTGCCTCGGCCTCCCAAAGTGCTGGGATTACAGGCGTGAGCCACTGCGCCCAGCCCAGATTCCTTTTTGTGCTTTCTCAACACTGTGTTCTTTTCCTTCTGAGAACATTTGGGAATATGATCACACTTTTGTGAGTTTTAACTCTTGCATTAGAGCCCCAAGAAAGCAGGCCATTACTTTTTGGCCCACTCTTAATATGCTAAGCACTTAGTATATTGCTTTTCAAAATAGTAGTTGCTCAATAAAATTTTGTTTTGTGGGTAAATTAAGTAAAAATATTGGAATTTTAGTAATTCTCTACTTTCATGATTTGATGTGTGCAAAGGAGTAGAAAGTAATTTACTTCTACAAGGACACACTACAGTTGGATTGTATGTTCTAAATTTAGAAGTATCCCAGATATGGGGATTGAGGGTTAGATTTTTCTTCGCCTTTCACTTTGATCATATATGTCCAAAAGTCACTTTTTATTCTGTTCTAGCTCCTGAGAAAATAATTTGTTTACAAAGATACAAATAGTAAATAATGAAGGTTTTTTTTTTTGTTTGTTTGTTTTTTGAGACTGATTCTTGCTCTGTCGCCAGACTGGAGTGCAGTGGTGTGATCTCAGCTTACTGCAACCTCCCCCTCCTGGGTTCAAGCGATTCTCCTGCCTTAGCTTCCCAGGTAGCTGGGACTACAGGCGTGTGCCACCACCCTCAGCTAATTTTTGTATTTTTAGTATGTCGGTCAGGATGGTCTCAATCTCTTGACCCCGTGATCTACCTACCTTAGCCTCCCAAAGTGCTTGGATTACAAGTGTGAGCCACCGCGCCTGAATATTGAAGGTTTTTAAAAGATGAATTCTGTCACATAGAACTGAATGAATGTTGCCCCTGTGTTAGCCTTTTTTTGAGTAAAAGCTGCAATTTTTTTCCCCTTTGGTAGGCTCTTGCAGCCAATGCTGGAACAGGATTTGCTGTTGCTGAGCCTCAAATCGCAATGTTTTGTGGGAAGTTAAATATGCATGTGAACATTCAGACTGGGAAATGGGAACCTGACCCAACAGGCACCAAGAGCTGCTTTGAAGCAAAAGAAGAAGTTCTTCAGTACTGTCAGGAGGTAAGAGTGTTGCCAGTAAGTTAAAACTACTTTTTTTCTGGGGCAGGGTTGAATCTATTTACCTTAGAAATAGGTATCTACCATCTGACAAAGGGCTGATACTCAGAAGCTACAAATAACTAAAACAGATTTACAAGAAAAAAAACAAGCCCATTCAAAAGTGGACAAAGGATATGAACAGACACTTTACAAAAGAAGACATACATGAAGCCAACAAACATGAAAAAATGCTCATCATCACTGATCATTAGAGAAATGCAAATCAAAACTACATTGAGAGACCATCTCACGCCAGTTAGAATGCCGATCATTAAAAAATCTGGAGACAACAGATGCTGGAGAGGATGTGGAAAAATAGAAACACTTTTACACTGTTGGTGGGAGTGTAAATTAGTTCAGCCATTGTGGAAGACAGTGTGGTGATTCCTGAAGGACCTAGAAATAGAAATTCCATTTGACCCAGCAATCCCATTACTGGGTATATATCCAAAGGATTATAAATTGTTCTACTATAAGAACATGTGCACATGAATGTTAATTGCAGCACAGTTTGCAATAGCAAAGACCTGGAACCAACCCAAATGTCCATCGATGATAGACTGGAGAGGGAAAATGTGGCACATATACACCATGGAATATTATGCAGCCATCAAAAACGATGAGTTCGCATCCTTTGTAGGGACATGGACGAACCTGGAAACAATTATTCTCAGCGAACTGACACAGAACAGAAAATCAAACACTGTGTGTTCTCACTCATAGGTGGGTGTTGAACAATGCTAACACATGGACACAGGGAGGGGAGCATCACACACTGGGGTCTGTCGGGGAGAAATAGGGGAGGGACAGCGGGGGGTGGGGAGTTGGGAGGAGAGAGCATGGGGAGAAATGCCAGATATAGGTGATGGGGAGGAAGGCAGCAAATCACACTACCATGCAACAATTTTGCATGTACCCCAAAACCTAAAATGCAGTAAAAAATTAAAAAAAAAAATAGGTATCTACCTTAGAAATAGATATTCTGTCATTCTTCCCTTTTGACCTAAGATCAAGATGCTAATGACTAGAGCCCCAGGCCTTTTGTTTCTAAATATGTGGTATGACTGAGAACTCTCCTAGGCTTTGCCTGCGTATTCTGTGAGCTCTCAGTTCTTTAAGGAAAGGATACCGCAAAAGCTTGGCAAATACCATGGAAGTGCAGCCTGGTTCTCATCCACCCACTTATCTTGGAAGATGGAAAACAAAACATGTCAGGTGTAAGCTTGTGTTTTCCATGTACTGATAGAAAGCTACCAGTATTATAAATGATCATCTCAGGTCTGATTCAGCTTTGGGTTTAAGAGAAGATGATATGAGACGTTATAACTTACTGATTTATTTTTTCTGATAGAGGCAGGGTCTTGCTACATTGGCCAGGGTACTCTCGAGCTCCTGGCCTCAAGCAGTCCTCCTGCCTCCGCCTCCCACAGTGCTGGGATTATAGGCATGAGCCACCACTTCTTTTTTTTTTTTTGAAGACGGAGTCTTGCTCTGTCGCCAGGCTGGAGTGCAGTGGCGCAATCTCGGCTCACTGCAACCTCCGCCTCCTGGGTTCAAGCTATTCCGCCTCAGCCTCCTGACTAGCTGGGACCATAGGCATGTGTGACCATGCCCGGCTAATTTTTGTATTTTTAGTAGAGACAGGGTTTCACCAAGTTGGCCAGGATGGTCTTGATCTCTTGACCTCATGATCAACCCACCTCAGCCTCCCAAAGTGCTGATATTACAGGCGTGAGCCACCATGCCTGGCGAACCACCACTTCTTACCAAGATGAGCATACGGGGCCAGGGTGAAGTTGTTCTGTAATTTCATTGGCAGAGGTTTCTGTAGACTTGCCTCATAGACTCATCAAGTGAACAGCTACCCTACAAGCAAACTTGACACTTCATGAATTTGTTTTGGGCTAAAAGCTTCCTACTTTTGTTTGTCCTTAAATACAAATTCCTTTTGAAAAGAGAATGCATGGAAGTGTTCAGAAATCGAACCTGTCAAAAGAAAACTAATACAGTTATTTTTTTACTTGACGACTTCAGTTGGAACCAGAGGTAGTGGAGTGTAACTTTAGATGTATATAGGATGAGCGTGGAGGCTGAGTAAACTTAGACACACCATCTTTACTTGCAAATGTGTGTCTGTCTGCAGATTGATTTATTGTGTGTGTTTTTGTTTTCTTAAAAGATGTATCCAGAGCTACAGATAACAAATGTGATGGAGGCAAACCAGCCGGTCAGTATTGACAATTGGTGCCGGAGGGACAAAAAGCAGTGCAAGAGTCACATTGTTACACCTTTCAAGTGTCTTGGTGAGTGTTCTTGGTTACTTTTCAGGAAGTGCCAGCCCCCTCCCATTTTAAAATTTAATTTTCTCTTCGCTCACAGTGAAATATTTACATCTGTTAAGCTGGGTGCTGCATGAATTTATTGAGGAAAATTTCTCTTAGTGGTGTTTACTGGCCTAGAGTGTCAGTGGTTGACCTCCTCCCCGTGATGAATGACTCTGCCTTCCCATTGTAGACATCCTTCCACGGGACTGAATAAGGGTGCTATCCACAGAGCAATCGCACTTATGCCCTCACATTGTTTCATATCAATGGTTTACGGTGATAGTGGTGAGTGGTGTTAAAGAAAGCAGCCCAAGGAGAAGAGTCTTCTGTTTCCCTTACTTCATCCCACACACATTTGCACCGTTAGACCAAACTTCTTACAGTTTTCAGGAGAAAGAAAAGTGACTTATAGCAGCCTGTGGACAGTCAAGGGTACCAGGGTCAGGACTCATAGGACCTGCCATTCTGAAGGGTTTGGGGCTGGTAAGGGTGTTCATGACTCTGTTGCTGGTGTCAACATTCAGAGCCAGTTCGAGTAAAATAATAACAGTTTGTTATGCAGAAACAGAGTTGTTGCTTCAGATGCTCAGGGTATTATTTTTAGATGCTTTTAGGTATTATTTTTTTCACCTAGGAGTACTGTGAAAAAATTCCTAAGATACTTGGGGAGCTATGAGTCAAAAATGTGGTCATCAGTAGCTTGTGTCCTCTTCCTGCATCAGATTCCCACTGCCCTAATTCAGCTTGTGGTCACTTCTTATGTGGGCCAAGAGCAGCCTCCATGCTGTTTCTCAGTCCTGTTGTTCAGTCTGTTGCCTACTGATTGAAAATGAAGACCGAATCATGTCTCTCATGCACAAAATCTTAAAGAATGTTGAAACTCCTTAGCATGGCTTCAAAACTACATGATCTGGCCCTTGTTCAACTCTTCTCTGTTCTCTGTGACTCTGCTCCATGCTTTAGGCTTCATTAGCACTGACCGCCCCAGCGTGCTGGGCCATGCACCATCCAGCTCTCAGTATTTGGAATGGCTTTCCTCTGCAGACTTTGCTTGGGAAGTTCTGCTTGCAAGGCTTACCTCAGGGGTTGCCTCCTTTAAAGGGAGCCTTTCCTGGTCTTATTTTCTATCCATTCGTCCAGGTTTCTGTAATATTTTTTGCTGTTGCCATTGCACTTAGCGCAGTGTACCATGATTGTTCAGAGACCTTTCTCCAACTATGCTGTGAACACCTTGCAAGCAGCAACCCTGTTTTAGTCTTTCTTGTCCCCTCAGCACCATGGTAGTGCCTAGAATGTAGAATATACTGTTTACAATAATTATAAAACAAGAATGCTACCATAGTTGATACACAACAGAAATTTTATTTTATTGCTGTATTTCCCAAATGATATAGTTTAGCATGTTACAGAACCAAACAGTGATATTGTCATTAATGAAATGCATAAAAGACTGTTTGACCATAATCCATGTGGTACCTTCTTGGCATTGTGGTCACTGAATAAAGCATTATACAATCTTTGGTATTCAGTTACTTATTCGCGTTTACCTCAGCATCCATTTGGACGACTTCTGAACCAGCCAGTAGAGCTATCCATTGGTATTTTTATGTAACCACAGTTGCCTAAGCCTAAACTTATAAGGGATGACATGACTGGAGTTTAAGGGAGGGAGTAGGAAAGGCATACTGCAGTTCTTCCTTATCATCGGTTAGGTTTTGATGTCTCCCTGCCCCTTCCGCTGTCACCTCCGCTTTGAGCAGCTGGGCAAAACCGACATCATTAGTTAATAGTGACTACCACCATTTTCCCCCATAGACTCCTTAGAAAGCCTTGGTGATAGTCTTTTAGAGTTGCTATTGCTTTTTTAAATAAAAAATAATAGTTTAAAAATAATTTCAAATTTACAGAATAGTTACAGAAATGGCACAGAGTTCCTCTGTATACCCTTCACCCAGATTTCAGATTTTCCGACTGTTAACCTTAGATTAATGTGGTAAAAAATCTTACTCTTCCTTCCCACCACCCCTCACACACATACTCAAGTTTTTGTTTGTTGTTTTTTGAATCATTTGGCAAGAAGGCAAACATGGTATATATCCTTATGCCTTAATACTACAGTGTGTATTTTTTAAAAAAGGAAATTCTCCTATGTAACCATAGTATAATCATCAGAAGTCAGGATTTTATAGACAATATCTGGTTGATCCAATATCTAATCTACAGACCCTACCTAGGTTTCACCTGTTGTTCTAATATCATCCAGGTTCTAATCTAAGATCACATGTTGCATATTTCCTTGCCCTATATGACACTGATTTTTTTAAAAAAACTACAAGCCAGTTCCTTTATAGAAAAGTTTTCAATCGACAATAATCATGTCTCAGATAAACCTCATTGGCTACGATACTGCCACTGCACAAAGCTCAGATCCTTAGAATGCTTGGCAATTTGCGTTTGTCTGTGATCCTTTTGATTTATTCATTTTTGAGGTGAGTATCACAGAAGTGTTCTCACTGCATCGTAGTAGGAGTTGTGCATTGTCAGTTTGTCTCATCATCTGGCTAAGACGGTGTCTGCATTCATTTGTTTTATTATGTACACATTGTCTGCATTTGGCCAATGGGGGCCCCTTTATGCTGGTTCCTGTGTCCTTTTAACATATCCTTACCATTCTTTGAGAACTTTACTTTCTGATACAAAAGATGCTCCAGGCCCATTCTGTGTTTTTCCTACTCCACCCCTGGAGTGTGTTTTCTCTAAGACACCAGGGTTTCTTTTAGCGGGGAATGCTGTTTAGAAACCAAGATCTGGGCCTTAGGTGATTTGGTTTTTGGTTTTGGTTATTTTTGGACAGGTAGTGTTACTGTGGTATGCAAACTACTAAACAAGTTCTGATTTAATAACTACTTAGAAATCAAAACTGGTCTTGGCAGCTTTGAAGTGCTTTCTTTTGCATTCTTACTTTGGTCTGTTGGCGTAGCTCACTTAACCATTGCAGATTTCCCTTTGCAAGTCTTTCTAGCCTTTGAGTTCATGACAGCCCATTGACTGTTCACCGTATTCCTGCTGTGGACCTCTGTGCAAGTGAATGTTGCACTCATGAGAGGTAGTCTGGATCCTTGACTTCTCTGAATCTTGTTTTCCCTGAAACATACCTCAAGCAACCACCAGGCCTCATTAAGTAAGGCTGTTTTGTCCCACCTGGGTACAGCTTCCACCAGCTACCTGAATTACATGGTTTTCCTGTTTGCACCTGGAGAGTGTTTTTGTAGTAAATTTAATTTATATTTTTAATTTTTGTGGGTACATAGTAGATATCTATGGGGTATGCAAGATGTTTTGATACAGGCATGCAGTGCTTAATAGTCACATCAGAGTATGTAGTACATTTACTTATAGGCATGGGTGTTGGTGTTGGTGGCTTCCTCAAGTAGGTAAACAGCCTTTGTTATTTATTCTGAAAGGAATTTCAGCAACTCTGAAAAAGCTCTAAAACCTGGATGGCTGCCACAGCACTGCTGGAGAGAAGTAGTAGGAAAGAAAAGCTGAATCACAGGGAGTGATTAGAAATTGGAGATAAATGCTAACTGCAGCTTAAATGAATATTGTATGGGTTAGGTTTTGCTATATTGCCATATTCATCGATCAGCAAAAACAATAGAGCTTTATGTTTGTCCAGTGACTTAGGAAATTGTGGCAATTATATTATACTGCACTGATTAAATTGAGGATGTTATGAACTTGGATATAAACTATTAAAGTGAGAGCAAACCATTTTCAGTGTTGTATAAAACAGTAATACTGATCTGTCTAGGTAAATTTTTTTTTCCTAAGAGCTTCTGATAAAAAATTGTAGCAAAGGCAAAGAGTATCAATAAAATGATAGAGAGCGGATGCTGGGATTTAAATGTGTTTCCTCTTTCAGTTTACTTTTTTAAAAGGGGTTTTTCAATAAAAGAGGTTTGCAGTGGGGGAAAGGGACAAAAACAATTTTATTTCCAATTTCTTTCCCAAGTTAACTGTGAGTAACATTTTGGTGTATAGATGACAATTTTTATCTTTAGATACATTTGGAAATGTGTATGCTTTTAAAAGTTTTTTTTCCTGTAAATATGATTATACTATGTATGCTCTCCTGTTTATTTTTTAGTTCTCTTTATTTTTATTTGACATTTATTGAGCTTTTATTATTATGTGCTACTTTTTTTTTTTTTTTTTTTTGAGACGGAGTTTCGCTCTTGTTACCCAGGCTGGAGTGCAATGGCGCGAGATCTCGGCTCACCACAACCTCCGCCTCCTGGGTTCAAGCAATTCTCCTGCCTCAGCCTCCTGAGTAGCTGGGATTACAGGCATGCGCCACCATGCCCAGCTAATTTTTTGTGTTTTTAGTAGAGACGGGGTTTCACCACGTTGACCAGGATGGTCTCGATCTCTTGACCTCGTGATCCACCCGCCTCGGCCTCCGAAA